>APFE031394034.1:3644-125019 GCA_000404065.3 Pinus taeda | reverse complement strand
GCCAATAGAAATCTATGGTGTACATGTATTGATTGAGTCTTTCCCTTTTGTGCAGAACATTTAAGATTCGGTCAATGAAGTCACCTGGAATTTCAACATCTAACAAACATTCATGTTCCACTATTATTCCCTTTTCCACCTTTGTTATTTCCTCTTGAATTTGAGGTGGAGTATGATCTCTTAAAAACCTTTCTAAGGCATTTATAAGCAATTGAGCTCGAGAACCCATCTCATGGTAATATGTCACTCCTCTTCTGAACCTAGCACGCTCCAGGAATGCCTACCAACAAGTGAATATTGGGATGAAAATTCAAGCAGGGAAGGGTGAAGCCAAGTGGGAGGCAAGGGAGAGGGGGGCTCAAAATATGACCGAAAGAGACAAGGAATGCGTGGAAGGCCAGACTAAGGAGGCGTGTGAAGTTAAACCCTACTAGAGCCAATCCAAGAATGCATCAAGAAAATGAGGCAAGATTCACATTCACATCCAACCATATGTCAAGCCCAGGAGGAAGGGGAGGAACGAGAAGAAGGTGGTGGGACTTGAAAATGACAAGAAGCAAACAAGGAGCTAGCATGTGCTTGACTTGGGGTGGAGGGACTGAAATACAAACTAAAAATTTGGCGTGAAGCTTGGTTCCAAGTAGAAACAACATAGAAACGATGAATTGCACTTTCAAATTGATAATTTAAACCAAAATTCCTTACTTCCTACAATGAATACCCCATGTGAGAACTAGAGTCCATGAATTTCATTTCTTTTACGCCATAATTGAACTAGAACCAAATCTTAGAACCTAGCTCGTGTAGGAATGGTACACACACGAAACACTCTCCACCTCAAATAATGATGAATTCTCATGGTGCACGAGACTAATAATAATAACCTAAGTGAGATCTAGAGGTTTCCACTTGCATATCCACATTTGAAATGGATGCTAAATCCTCATGTATTAAAACCCAATTGTCTATACCCTTTGGCAGTTGCATGGCGAATTGTGTAGACAAGTGCTAAGTATAGGACACAACACCCGAATAAATAACATGGGAGGATGGTTGTGCCACATCACACACATTTACACTTGGTGGGGCAGTGGCCACGCCCTTTGAAATGCAAGCATTTCTTTAATAAAGTGTAATTTTGTGACGAAGTCATTGTTGTAGACATGTTGATGATGCATTACCATTGCCACTATTTAAATAATGAAGCATTAAAATTTATAGTCTTAAGAAAATGAAGTGAACAATGAGGTGTTTCTTTTTATTTACTAAAGGTGTTCTCATGTTAGTTGGTTGAGCTTCTTAAGGTTGTCATGGGTTTCTTATGGGTAGTATTTGCATATGTGAGGTTGCATATGTGAGGCTTGCATTACATTACCTACACATAAATGGATGAAAACTATGCTTTTATCATTTTTAAAATTAGATAATAATCGTCTTTAATTGGGTTTATCTCAAGTGGATGGGAAGAATGACTGTTACCCTTTCCACCTAGATTTAATTCTTGTAAGTGACATATTTATCTCATGTTAGCTTCAAGACTTGTTCTTAAAAAACCTCGAACCCTAAAGAATATCTTACCTTTATCTACGAAGTATAGAATAAAATTCTTGGTTACATGGAAAAAAAAAATTAATTGTTCTTTAAAAAAAATTATTATTATAAAATAAAGTTTGATTTATCTTTCAAAAATATAATTAGAATTATACACATGAGAAACACCTTAAATTTTTTCCAATTCTATCTTCTTCCTTGAAATGTATGATGCAATTTCTTTGTGTGTTTCACATTTGTCATCCTTATCGAAATGTGAGATGCAAATTTTTGTTTCAAACATTAGGGGAACTTTGAGGTCTAAAATGGGTCTTCTAAGGAAATTATAAAATAATAGTGGAAATAATAAAATAAGATTACATTACATCATCAAATTTTAGAGGGAAAAAAGAAAAAAACTAATTTTTCAACTCGTATTTTCAACTTATCTCCCTATGGGTTTACTCAAATTTCGAGCAAGAACACTCGTTGGATACAAATTTGATTCATCATCCAAGTAGTATCCATGTTGCATACTTTCGATGGACTTTGCTACACAAAAAATGATAAATACATGAAAAACATGATTGCAATCATGTTTTTCATGTATTTCTCATTTTTCGTGTAGTCGGGTCCATCGAAAGTATGCAACATGCATAATCTTTGGATGGGGAATTAAATTTTGCATCCAGCTAGTACTCCCGCTTGAAAATTGAGTAAAACATTAGGGAGATAAGTTACTCCAAAAATGGTGAATCATCCCCCATGATTGACATCATCATCTTGAATCCTATTGGTTCTTATAAATTTTATTTTGGTTGTACATTTTTCTTAGGAGGCCCATTTTAGACCTCAAAATTCCTCTAATGATTGTTATCTTTAACTATAAAGTAGGATGATAGTTCTAGGGCCAATGACTATAAAATTCCAATAATAAATATTAGGGAAGTTTATTTTGTTACCACAACTTTATAAATTAAGTTTGGCATGTTAATTAACAAATTGTTTAAAATCCAATATGGAGACAACGTATGTGAATAACAGCCATGTAAAACTCCTTTGTGTTCGTGAAAAGGCTTAAATGAGATTTCTCCCATTCTATCGTATGTAAAATTATGCTCCTCGAAGAAAGGTGTGGTGCAATTTATTTTATTCTATTTTATGTAAGTGTTTTCATAAATTGAGTTTGACAGGTCAATTGACTCAATTGTTTAAAAATAAATATGGACATGAGTTATCAAACAATTTTCCTAGGTTGCTTTTTTCCAAGGAAAAAAGTTTTTGTATTAATATTTTTATTGAAAACATAGAATATTCATTTATCCATCTTTAAAATGTATCATTAACTTTAGGCAATAAAGTTAATAAACTAGTGTATTAACTTGTCATATAACCATTAATTTGTAGCCTTTCTAGGCTCCAAAGAGGTGGCCCTTTCTTACTGGAAACAAAACAAACTTTTTCATTTTTTTTAGATTTTACACATGATCTGAGTTGACTCAACTCCCATATTTAACCAAGATCCTTTACTTCCATGATGTTATTAGAATTGCATTTAAAGGAGCATAAAGGAACATATATGCATGATGTAAAGAAGAAGGAACATGACAATAATTAGCAACATAAACCATAAGACGTTGATAACAGAGTTCGTCCAAGAGGGACTACGTCTCCGGGCCCCAGTGTCAAGATGGTGTAGGTCGATGCATTAAGTGCTTGAAAGAGTGATGATATACATGAATGTGTTTTCTCTATCATGCAAGTAATATGCCCTCACGTAGGAGTGGCTCCATGAGTTGTTCCGTTGCAGGAACTCTCATTCACAAAAGGACTGATATCAGCATGACATAATTTCACGTATGATAATAATGAGCATCCCGCCAACATAGCATCAAAGGGATCTCAATTCAAACATAGATGGCGACACATGAGTATCTCATCAACATGGTGACAAAGGGATCTTAATCAAATCATGACAATAAGTACATCTCACATCCAGAACAAAACAAGATCCCACATCAAACATCAAACATGGATCTATATAGCACAATGCATCTCAAGCAAAGAGACAAAGAAGTACATGATCACGCTGCATATACCTCACATCAAGAAGTTATCTAAAAAGGAGGATGATAAACTGTTGGATTTGGTTGTACCATCAATCTCGTGGCGTCAAATATCATGGAAATGACTGCTTGCACATTGAATGCCAACACCTGCACTCCACTTTGAAAAGTGGCCAAAAACTGGAATAATGAAATGGAAAATCTGATTACACCATCAAATTTGTGGCGTCGAATAGTGTAAAATCAACTGTCAAATTTCTGAATTCTAACAAAGTGAAAATCTAGGGTTGCGGTAATATTTTAGATTCCCCCTATATTCTTCAAAGATTCTCTCATCTGGGTCATCTGAAGATTTGTTTCTCACATCAGGAAACTGATCTCACCATTGAGATCCTAGTAAAATTCTGAGAAGAATGAGTATAAAGTTGCCTACATTCTGAATCTAGGAAAATTCAACGTCCAAAGAATATGGAAGATTCTCTCAAAATTCTTGAAGATTATCCTTTGCTGGGAATCTGTAAATCTACTGCTCAAAAAGTGAATCTAACATCGTCATTGTGTTTCCTATAAAAATATGAAAAAAAATGATTGTAAACTTGATTATATTCTGATAAAAAAAAAAATTACCTCTCAAGAAATCTTAAAAATTCCTCAAAAATCTACGTGGGAATATTCCCTGAAATATTCTAAGAATCTGCCTCCATTTCCATGCCCAAGGTGGACTTCTCCATGCTGCCACGCCTCCGTTTTGTCTTTCTCATGTTAGGGAATTCATACTTCCCCTTGGTCGAATTTAAAGTTGAGTTTAAATATGTTTTTCTGGGTGGAGAACTCAAAGTATGGTTGTTTGGCCGGTTGGTAAGCACTGAGAATAGGTTCTGTGTAATCGGTGTTCCAACCCCATTCCACAAATGGAGCGCTAATGCTTTGAAAACCGCGTTTTGATATTTTAAACACGGGCGGTTACATGAAATTTCATGGTGCATTAAATAATACATTGGTTTAATATGGAATTGTGGTTGGTTTTCATAACCATGTTATACGCCATACCCCTTTTAACATACACGTGAAATATTTTGCCACGCATATATCCATATTTTCATATGGTTTAGTTTTTATATTTATCATTTTGATAACCACATTTTAATATCAAGTGTTTTTTAATGATTTTTTTGTTTTATATGATTTTTGCCATTTGCTATGGGATTTTAATATTATTTTTTTTGTCCTTTTGCAGGAGATAAGGAACCAATGGATGAGCACCAAGTGTTAATGGCTAATAGGTCATTATTCGACTACCATGTGATATGTGGGTCTCACTAGCTGATTAGGATGCCATGTGGTGCACTATGGGACCCACTTTTTCCCTTTTCATTGCAAACTTTGAAGAGCTCTATCTCCCTCGTACGATCTCAGATTTGAGTATCGTTTGCACTGTTAGAATTAGGGTGATGAGCACTTCGATCTGGTACTAGTTTGGGAGCATTCTGACTGCTTTGAATTTCGACCATTTTTTAAGTTCTGTGGGACGTCTGCATGTGTGTAGAGCCACCTAGATCAATCCTTCTCATTGAGGAGCTTTTGGTCCTCCAAAAGCATGAAAAATAATCTGTGACTTCTATGTACCTTGTCTGCACTTACAAGTGTCTGATAAATCACCCTTCCTTCTCCTTCACTTTTGTCCTTCGGAGTCATAAGCAATGAACCAACACCTACAACCTCTGCAACCTTGTAGTACATTGTTTTGCAAATTACATGCTTATCAACATGACCAACTAATGAGCCAAGCATCCCATACTTGCCACGAGTTTATAACACATACTCGGTGGTCAAGTTTACATCAAAATGGAAACAATACCCCAGCTATGAAAACAAAGCCAAAATTCATTGTTGCTTCAATAAGTAATGGAAAACACATCATCACTACAACACATGATTTACAAAAATAAGGCCAAACACTATTGTTGCCTTAACAAGTGACGGAAACACAACATCACTTTCACAGTTTAATATGCAACACAAAATAAGACCAGACATCATTGTTGCTTAACAAGTGATGGAAACACAACATCACTTTTACACTTTAAAATGCAACAAATGATTTACAAAAGCACCACCATGACAAGATAACATATTTAGAAACCATTTTTCACTTATCAATGTGAATGGGTCATCCCCCTGTGGTGGTTTTTCTTGTTGAATAATTGTTTCCCCTGTTTCACACACGAATTCTTTGTCCTTGCGATGCTGCTCTGGATGGAGCCTCCAACATGTCGCTCTTTGATGGCCACCTCTGTTGCAATGATTGTAATAAGCCTTTTTCCTCCAGATTTGCTTTACCTTCTTCTTTGCCTATTGTTGAGAGGGTCTTTCACGCCTCATCCTTTTGTGTATTGTTATTCTTTTCTAGCACTCAACAAATGTATGGTTATGTAATCCACAAAAGGTACATGTTTTTCGATGTCTTGATTTATGTCCATCATTAACAACATGATTGTAATCAAAATGAACATTTGAATATCGAGACTGGTTATACCTTTCCTTACTGTCTCTAGTGTCATTATAGCAATGAGAGCTTGCCTCAACTCTTTCCCTACAATGGGCACTACCATGTAATGATGGTGATGTGTTCCCATCATTCTCTTCCCTTGACGATTTCTACGATATCTCTGAAGCATCTGACACCTTCGAGCATTCTCCTTCGGTGTACCACAAGCTTGCAAATTGAGGTCTCTGCACAACCTCTAATGGATGAGTTATCCCTTGGTTATTAACACCAAGTTCTTCTCCTTCCTTGTACCTCATCCTAGCAAGGAGCCTCATGTTTGTCCCTGTAATTGGTATCTCCACATTTCCAACAAAAATCATACTATGTGAAGATGAAATTGAAGGGAAATCAACATCTTTTACCTCCACTTTCGAGTTGGAAAGAACTGATGAGGGTTTCTCATCATCTATTGTTGGCGGTTTGCTGATTGTCTCGGTGCATTTCCCAACTTCATTTTCGACATACCCAATTCCTACCTGGCGGGGTAATTCTTCTACTTTGATGGGGTTGACAATGCCTTGGCCATTAATGCCCAAGCCTTTTCATTCATACCCCATTTTTCTCAACAGTTTGGAACCAATTCCTATGGTATGATTTTCAAAAACAGCGAAATCATCATTAGGAAACATACATGAAGACAAAGAATTACATTTTACCTCACATGGGTCATGCTGTAGCTTTTCCAAGGCCTCGCCCTTAACTTGCAGCTATTGTAGAAAAATATGGTTCTCCTCTTGCTCTTTTTGTAGAAGCATCTTCAATTCAACATTATCTACTTGAAGACTCTGGTTGTTGTGCTTTAGTGCTTTCAGGGCCTCTTTCGTGGCTCGCAACTGAAGCTGCACTCGCTGCTTTTCCTCTATCTCTTTTTGTAGAGCTTCATACATTATTTCCACCTTTTGAGAAATTATGAGCATGGTCTCGTACATTGCTTTATCATCCTCCATCATTGCACGTTCCATTGTTCACGCTCGCAATTCACATTCACGCAAAGACCGGTCTGATACCAAACTTGATCTAAGTTGACTCAACTCCCTGATTTAACCAAGATCTTTTACTTCCATGATGTTATTAGAATTGCATTTAAAAGAGCATAAAGGAACATATATGCATGATGTAAATAAGAAGGAATATGATAATAATTAGCAACATAAACCACAAGATGTTAAGAACGAAGTTCGTCTAGGAGGGACTATGTCTTTGAGCCCCTGTGTCAAGATGGTGTAGGTCGTTGCATTAAATGCTGGAAAGAGTGATGATATACATGAATGTGTTTTCTCTATCATGAAAGGAATATGCCCTCAAGTAGGAGTGGCTCCATGAGATGTTCCGCTGCAGGAACTCTCATTCACAAAAGGACTCCTTTCAGCATGACATAATTTCATGTATGATAATAATGAGCATCATGCTAACATGGCATCAAAGGGATCTCAATTCAAACATACATGGCAACAAAGGGATCTTAATCAAAACATGAAAATAAGTACATCTCACATCAAGAACAAAACAAGATCCCACTGCAAACATCGAACATGGATCTATACAGCACAATGCATCTCAAGCAAAGAGACAAAGAAGTACATGATCACACTGCGTATGCCTCACATCAAGAAGTTATCTGGAGAAGATGATGATAAACTACTGGATCTAGTTGTACCATCAATCTCGTGGCGTCGAATATCATGGAATGACTACTCGCACATTGAATGCTGACCCTTGCACTCCACTTTGAAAAGTGGCCAAAAAATGGAATGATCAAATGGAAAATTTGATTACACCATCAGATTCATGGCGTCGAATAGTGTTAAATCAACTATCAAATTTCTAGATTCTAACAAAGTGAAAATCTGGGGCTGCGAAAATCTTTTAGATTCCTCAAAGATTCTCTCCTCCGGGTCATCTGAAGATTTTCTGCTTAGATCAAGAAACTAATCTCACCATTGAGATCCTAACAAAATTCTGAGAAGAATGAGTATAAAGTTCGCTGCATTTTGAATTTGGGAAAATTCAACCTCTAAGGAATCTAGAAGATTCCCTCAAGATTCTTGATGATTTTCCTTCACTGGGAATCTGCAAATCTGCTGCACAAAAAGTGAATCTGACCTTGCCATTGCGTTTCTTGTGAAAATCTAAGAAAAATCACTGTAAACATGATTACATTCTGATAAAAAGAATTTTTACCTCCCAAAAAATCTTAAAGATTTCTCAAAAATCTACATAAAAATATTCTTAAAGTATTTTAAGAATCTGCCTCGATTTTTGTGCCCAAGGTGGACCCTCTGTGTTGCCATTCCTCTGTTATATCTCTCTCCCATTCGGTGCTTCGTTATTCCCCTAGATCGAATAAAATGTTGATATTAAATATGTTTTTCTGGGGGGAAATATCAAGGTATGGTTGTTTGGTTCGCTGGTAAGAATCGAGAATAAGTTTTGGGTACTCGGTGTTCCAACCCCATTGACTCCACAAATGGAGCGCTAGTGACTTTGAAACCGTGTTTTGAAATTTTAAACATGGACGGTTACATGAAATTTCGTGGTGCATTAAATAATACGTTGGTTTAATATGAAATTGTGGTTGGTTTTTTTAAACATGGACGTTACATGAAATTTCGTGGTGCATTAAATAATACGTTGGTTTAATATGAAATTGTGGTTGGTTTTTATAACTATGTTATACCCCATGCCCCCTTTAACATACACGTGAAATATTTTGCCACACATATATCCATATTTTCATATGGTTTAGTTTTTATATTTATCATTTTGATAACCACATTTTAATATAAAGTGTTTTCTAATGTTTTTTAGTTTTATATGATTTTTGCCATGTTAAATGTTATGGGATTTTAATATTATTTTGTTTTTTGTTTTTTAGGAGATAAGGAAACAATGGATGAATACGAAGTGTCAATGGTTAATAGGCCATTAGTCGACTACCATATAATTCTTGAGTCTCACTTGTTGACTAGGATGCCATGTAGCACACTATGAGCCCCATTTTTTCCCTTGTCATGTCAAACTTTGAAGAGCTTTATCTCCCTCATACAAACTCGGATTTTAGTGTCATTTACACCATGGGAATTAAAACGATAAGCACTTTGATCTGGTACTAGTTTGGGAGCATTTTGACCACTTTGAATTTTGACAATTTCTGAGTCCCATGAAACTTCTGCATGTGTCTAGAGCCACATAGATCAACACATATAAACAAAAACTTAAAAGATAGCCTCATTGGAAACTAGATTTGTCTCATTGGTAACTTGATTTTCTCTTAAGTTTAATTTTGGTTATTGTACCAATATTGTGAATTGTGGGGGGAAATAAAAATTAATTAATTAATTAATATCACCTTTTTAGATCATTGCTCTTCTTTAATATTGAACTCTTTATATATGAGAAAATGAAACATTGACAAACTTGCTTTTTACCTTCATGAATTGGTTCATGATTGGAGTTGGAATTATATTATCAATTTGCATTTATTGTTACCCTAATCCATCACTAGCTTGGGGCCTCCAAATACCTATAGTTGATTCTTTCTTTTTTCCAATGCTAATTTCATAAGAATCCATCATGCATATATTCAACTTTATCATTGGTCCCTTGTAGTAAATTTTATTATTACATAATGAGAAGACTCAAATAATAGAATGTCTCCTACTCCACACAAACTTGGGCCACATTGGCATGCCCCATTAAAAATGCCCCATGGTTTTTCATACTCAATAACATCTTCCTTTAATATCTTACAACATGATTCTTCTAAGAGATTCCAACTACCTTTAAATGTTATCCTAATTTTATGTGCTACTTATGCAAGATTCAGATCTAGTCCTCGAAATAACATTGTGTTCCTTGTTAGCCAAATTTCCCACACAACAAGGAAAGTAAGGGATTTATAAGCTCTTTTTTATTTATTTGTTATCCAAGAACAAAGAGATTTTAATAAAGGCAATTGATCCTATTTTTTCTTTCTAGTTGAGACTTGTAACATTTCTTTCCAAACAATTCTAAAAAATGAGTAGTCAACAAACATATGATCATTCAAATTCCTCAAATTTTTTACACATGATGCATCTAACCAAGCTATTCCAACTTTTCTTCTACCTGTTGTTCCATGTTAATATTTCGTTTTCCATAGTTAACCAAAGAACATTTTTTGGGTTTCAAAGGACTCTCCAATTCCTAACTAACTTTCACCGCTAAGCTCTTTCACATGTTTGCTCTTCCTCCATCTTTGTTGAATGGCCAAGTTTTTACATATATTCCCTTCTACCCTTGTTCTAACCCTTTAATTTTATCATCTTGATCTAACAAATTTATGGCATTATGTTTTAGTAAGGTCACATATTATGTCCATTCCTTTCCTCTCTTTCTCTATATGTTCAAATCTTTTGTAATTTCCATCCTTGAACCAATGCATTTTCTCCATTTTGACTACTTACTCATCTATGAGAAAATCCCCCTAAAATATAGTTCATATTGTAGTGCTTCTGATTATCTGAAGTTACCTTTCCAACTAATCCAAAGATATCACCCTCTTCTTACCTTACTTCCCTCACCTACTCTCCAAGATACCCATTTTCCAACTAAAGCAAAATACTTTACCAAATATTCCACACAATCGAACCCCTATATGCCTTAACCCATTCTTTAGTAGTTATTCCCCTTAAGACCTTTCTCTATATCACCTTCCCCCACAACCTTCATTATATATGAACCTACATAGTATCTATGCTTATAAAGCCAAATTGAACACATAGATATTCTTTACTCCCCATTCTCCTATTTCTTTAGGTGTTGTTACTCTTATACATTTCCCAAATAAATTGTTTCTTTCAAGATTTTTGTTTGTATATCAATAATCGACATCAAATAAATAGGTATGATTTATACAAGTACCTCAAACAAGACTATTTCCACCTTATGACAACCATATGTTGCACCAAATTGGCACAATAACTTTTATATTGTTGAAAAACCACAACTAGTTGTCATATTTATAATTGTTTGATCTTAAATTAAAACCCATATACTTTACTTGCTTTACCCCTTAATAAATATGTGTATGATTCATTGGGAACAAATATACCATTTGAAACTTTACATCTTCTAATAACTTATTGAAAAACTTTAATGACTTTGGCATTTTCATCTCCATACCTGTAGTTTGCAATATGTGTCCAAGAGTTTGTCCCTTTCATCTCCTTCATAAAACATTTTCCAAATACATGATATCATCAACAAAAAGAAAATTTGAGAATGTTTTCGAATTTAAAATATTTATCATTTTCATCTTCTCTCTTCCTTTTGCATCCTTAATTAATGGGTATAAACATTCAACCCTAGTTAAAAAAATATGGGGTATAATGAGAAGCCTTGTCTAAGGCCCCATGAGGCATTCAAAAATCCATAAGGAGATTCATTTATTCATACTACAAATTAGGTCAATGACAAGAAACCTAGTATCAAATTCATGGTCTGTTGATTCATTCTTTATTTGAGTAACAATGACTTGTGATAAAGCTAATTAACCTTCTCATACTATTTATCCAAGTTAATTTTCATCATAATGGCTAGGATTCTTAAGGTCCTAATGGAATGCATGCCTTGTTTTGCTATACCAACAACATCATGAATTTTTCATTGAATAAAAATCCAAATTATTTATTTGAAATAACACCTAAAAAAATCACTTTACACCTCAATCTTTAGAATTTTCCCCTCAATCCAAGGGTATTCCCCTACTCTTCTTTGCTTCCCATACATACTATCCAAGATACACATTTTCGAACTAAGGGAAAATCCCTTACTAAAGCTTCCATATCATTGAAGCCCTCTCCACCTTAACCATTCTTCTACAGTTAATTTCCCTATGTCTTGTATCTTCATCAATTTTCCTTGAATAACATCATTACATCTTAACCTACATATGATTTTTTCTATTGAATCCAAACTAAATGCATAGATATTCCTTAGGCCCCATCCTCGTATTCTTTAGATGTTTCCACTCTTATCCATTTCACTAAAGGAATTTGTTCTTTTTCCTTTCACCTAGTCCATAAGAAATTTAATAGTTTATTATTTAAACATTTTTTGTATTTCAAAAACTAACATTCAATACATATGCTATCTAGCACTACTTTAAATAAGACTAGTATACCACCTTATAACACCATCTATTGCACAAAACAATATTTTAAACTCTATTTTGTTATATAACCACATCCAATCCATATATATATATATATAATATATATATATATATATATATATATATATATATATATATATAATATATATATATATGTTTCAAATTAAAACCCATGATTCGATGAGAAAAAATTTTCTACTTCAGATTTTATGTCTTTTGATATCTCTCATAGAACAATGTTGATGGCTTTTTCATATTCAACTCCATATCTATAGCTTTATAATATGTGTCCAAGATTTTATTCCTTTCATCTCCTAGATAAAACCTTGTCTAAATAACATGATATCATCAACAAAGAGAAAAAGTGAGATGAAAATTAACTCTGAAATTATATGGTTTCAAATTAAAACCCATGATTCAATGAGAACAAATTTTCCACTTCAGATTTTATGTCTTTTGATATCTCATCGAACAATCTTGATGGCTTTTTCATATTCAACTCCATATCTATAACTTTGTAGTATGTGTCAAGATTTTATTCCTTTCATCTCCTAGATAAAACCTTGTCCAAATAACATTATATCATCAACAAAGAGAAAATGTGAGATGAAAATTAACTTTGAAATATCTATTCCTTTCAACTCCCCTCTTCCTTTTGCATCCTTAATTAACATGCTTAAAGCTTCACCCACTAGTAAAATAAGAAGGGGGATAAGGGGTAGCTTTGTTTACGACTCCCTGAGGCACTATATAAAACTCCAAAAGAGATCCATTTATTCATCTTGCCAATAGGGTTTCTAATAAGAAACCCATGATCCACTTGATATTTTGTAGATTCGTTTCTATTTGGAGCAATAATAACTTGATATTTTGTAGATTCCTTCCTATTTGGAGCAACAATAGCTTGAGATAGAACTAATTAAACTTCTCATATGATTTAGCCAAATTATTCATCATAATTGCTAGGATATTCTAAGTCATAATGGAAATGCATGTCCTCTTGTGTTATACAAACAACATCACAAATTTGTCCATTAAACAAAACGAAAATTTGTTTATTTGAAATAACACCAGGAAAAATCCCTTTAAGCATGCAAACTAGAATTGTCATGACTGTTTTCTAATTTAGATGGCATAAGTAATGGACCTAAATCATTCTAAGGGAGTAGGATTTTGGTTTCTAGGAGAAAATTATTTAAATGCATATTTTAGGGCTCCTGAGATTTTCCTAAATTGATTAAATTTCTTAATTAATCTTAAAAGATCTCGTTCCAACATATCATAAATTAAACCAATGAATTTCATAGTCTAGCCACTCTTTACCTTTCTAAAAATGGCCAAGATTATTTCCATCTCTTCTTTGGTGACTTTTGTTCAAACGCTAAGTTCGCATTATCATTAATAAACTTGGTGGAGAGTCATATAATTTTCATTACTTCATTGAAGTTTGTAACCTCAAGATCTTTAGAAAGAATTTTAAACTAATTTTCTTTATTTCTATAATCCCCTTGAATGTTTATTTACTTTTTCCGTATAATTTGCAAACTTGTGAATTTTTTTTGTGTTATTCTCTCCTTTAGCTATCCAAATGGCTCTACTCTTGCATATCCATTATGCTTCCTTCCTTTCAAGAAGAACATTTATTTATCTTTGAATCTCCTTTAGGGATTGCATTTCTTCATCAAATAAAGCCCTCATGTCTCATTGCTATTAAAATAAATTTTAGTTCTTCTTCTACTTTGTTGAGATCTTTTTTTATTTTTCAAAGATTGATTCCTTGCTCACTCTCCTAAAACCACTTTGAATATTTTTAAATTTTTATTAAACTATTTCATTTCCACATCTCCAAAATTTTCATCATAAGGCTTCCAATACCTAATCATTGGATCTCTAAGATCCTCCTTCAAAAACCAAGTATGGCTAAATGATGCTTGAGGTTCCATATCTCTTGAGTCTATTTTCAAAAGGATATCTAAGAAATATACTCATTGAAGACTTAACCCTCTCATTATCTTCCATCAATTTATATGGTAGGAGAAATCCATCTAACCTCTTATAAATCCTCTCCCTCCCTCTTATGTCATTGCTTCATGTTGGAACAATATTTGTTAGTTCAACATCAATTAGGTTTTGAACATCAAAGAAGTAAGAAAAATAATTGGCAATAGGATCATATATTTCCATCTCTCACCAACTATCCCTTTGGTTGAGTTCCCCTCCTTAATTACATTTTCACCTTTCATAATAATAAAAATCCCTAATTTTTCCCAATATGTCTTCCTATCTGTGATAAGGACCATACAAGTTGATTAAATTGAACACCTTTCCCTATTATTTTGATCTAGCTCCTACCAATATACCTACAAGAAAAAAAATGTTGGAAATTGGATAGAATTTACCATTCCACTTGGTCGTCGATCCTCTTGTCATCCCTTTGCATATATGAAATAAAAGTCACACTCCTTCAATATATAAGATAAAAAATCCATTTCTTTTGATCTATTACACAATCTCTTGAATCATATCTACCTTTGGATTATATAAAATAAAAATTCCTTTTACAAATTGTTGTTTTGGGGCACCTCTAACCCCTAGGGAAAGAATTATCATTATAACATTTGCTTATGGGTCTTCTAAAATCTAACAACCATACTGCTGGTTAAATATTTGTCTCCTATTTCCTTTTGATTTATTATTTAGCCAAAGAAATGGTTGATTTCCATTCATCAATCTTTTAGAATGTTGATCTATGTCTAGACCACCTTATACACCCCTATATCTTATTGTAATTAATTTTCTAATCTTAATAGGTGTCAATATTTAAGGTTGGTTTGAAGGATATTTTTCTTGTTTATATTGAAAATGGGAGGATATTCTTCTAATTCTTTAAAAGAACCCTCTTTTAGATGAGGGTGCTTTACAACCTTTCCTTCTAAGAAACACCCTTGGCTTATAATCATATCTTAATACATTTGAATTTGAAGAGGTAGTTCCCATATTTCAAAAGTATATCTTCATAGAATATTTTAGAATTAGAGGATTTAGGGGAGGATTATATGGTAATTGTTCCTACACTTATATATTTATTCTTTCCCCTATGATTATAATCCTCCCACCCTTTAGGAGTGTAATAAGTTCTAAAGGACTCCATTAAGAAAAATGAAGGGTATTCTTAATTAAATAAGAACCTATTTGTATCTAATCTTGATTTTTTTCCAACTACAACTCCATTTACTCCATGTCCGAATATACAAGAACTATGGTTGTGGACAATTTATACTTTAGAACTTATCTTTCTTCATTTGAATCTGCCATCATCTTTTCTAACATTTCAAGATTTTTTAGGTGAAAAATGAGCCTCAAAACTAACAAAATCAGCGTTAAAAGAACTAATAAGATTCAAGATGATGATTCCATCCCCAAGGATAAATATTTTGGAGAAAAAAGAAAAAAACTACCTTTTATAATTGAGTATTTGGCTTATCTTTGTATAGGTTTACTCAAATGTCAAGTGTAGCCACTTTTTTTACTTTTGAGTAGACCCACACCAAAAAAGAGTTGAAAATACATTAAACAAATGTGTTTCTTTCAAAAAAGCACATTTTTTAATTTATTTTCAATTTTTTTAGTGTGTGTCTACTCAAAAGTATTCAAAATTAGTACTCGTAAATTACACATCCGACATGCGCCTACACTTTACATTTGAGTAACCTATAAGGAGATAAGTTGAAAATACAATTAAAAAAAGTAGTATTATCTCTTTTCCTTTAAAAATTTATAACTCTTATATTATTATTTTTTGTGGTGGTTCACAAACATTGGGTGATCGCTACATCCACAGGAAAATCTTGGTAGATCAACCCCAAAGGGAATCAAATCTCGTCAGCCAAACTAGCAAGGCCTAACTCCAAGGGCGTCAAGGAGAATTGACCCTGTGGCCTCCCAATCGACGAGGAACTTAGCAACAGGAAATAGAACAATTGAGATAAACCCTTAGGGATATAACTCTTATATTATTATTTTAACTATTATTTTATTATTTTTCCTTAGGAGGTCCATTTTATGCCTCAAAATTGACTTAATATGAATTTTTCCAATTAGCTTATGGTATTTCCTTTTTAAATCACATCATATTTTTCTTTGGAAACTCTTCCTAGGGTTTCAATGATATTTTCATATATGTCAAATGACATGGAATGTATTACATTTGAAGGAAACCTTTCAATAAATATTTTTTTGATAAAGAGACCAAGCACCATAGTTAATACCCATTTCATCTGGGAGCCTCTCTATAAGGTATATCTCCACCAAGATTCAAATGCCCCGCAGTCTTATTTCTTTGATTATTCTTACTCCAAAACAATGAACTAGCTTAAGGAATTTCCAATTTCATTTAGAATTTTCCTATTCCATAATTCTAATGGCATTTTGAAGAGTAGGAACCATAGTTGTTGCAAATATGTCAGTTCCTTTCCTAGGTCAAAGTCGTGTCTCTACCTCTCTAAACACAATACGAAAGAGCCCCATAATAAATCCTTCATAAATAGAGTCTCCGTATACCTCTCATTATTTTATCATAAAACATATCCACCCATAGCCTAATAGGTGACTTACAAACCTATAACCCAATAGACGTTTCCATGTTTCTTTTATCCAAGGCTTCAATGCTTCTTCCTTAACAAATTTCCCTATGAAATGTCCAATAATTGCTTTTTCCATCAATCCTTCTACCTCATCGATCCCAACATCCATACCTATCACCATCTTAATTCTATCTACCTTGAATTAAACACATCTTTTCTTCCCAAGCCTTCTCACCTTTGGGGCTTCCTTCTCGTCTTGTTTTAGATATCCTTATGATCTATTGCTCTTGATTATACAAGGTGTTTATCTTTATCTTTGAAACTACAACAAAAACCCCTTCACTTCCAAACCATCATATTATTGAATTCTAGAATTTCTAACTATATAGAGCTAAGAATCTCGTTGTGCATCAATTCATGAAAAATCCTAACACCGTCAAGCCATGAGGTGTTCCTTCTGAATATGATTTTTCTTTAAGTTTTGTTATTTCTTCAACTTATTTACCCATAGCTCTTAGTTTTTATGAACTAACTTTTCCATTTTCTACTTCAACTTGTTTTATGCTTGTCACCTTCCTTAATTCACTTTGCAAAGCTACATAGAGGGCATAATTTTCCATTTATGGCCTTACCTTGTTACATGTCTACTGGCTCTTTATGATATGTACACAGTAATGTTTGGCTCAAGTATTCACCATACCTGTAGTAAACCAAGTATAAGTCATCCTCCAGGTTAGAAAAATATCTATCTCCCACCTTAATTCTTAGCCACATACCTTTCCATTGCAAAAAAAAAAAATCTATACAAACCCTAATTCAATATGCCCAAACATCAAACCTTTCAAGTTCCACCCAACTCAATTAATAATTTTAAACTAACTATAAGATAATATACCAATCTATCTAGATCATCATTTAAATAACATAATACATTATACTTAAAAAAAAAATACACTTATACAATCTTCTAAATATACACTCTCCAAATCTCTAGGACAATAACAAACAATATTATCTCTTCCCAATAACATTCCCAAAACTATACATAAAAATATTTATCACCAACAAACGAATATTACTTCTCTAGCATTTAACGTTATTATATTATATTATATGAAATATATCTTAAATACATAATTTTATTAAAACATTTCATATTCGATAATGGACTATACTTGAGGGGTTAAATCGACTAAGGGAGCTGGGAGGAAAAATGGAACTGTACAGCATTAGGGTTTCTTGGAAGATGATTGAGGTTCTGGAGGTGGCCACCCTAGTTTGCACGCAGGGCATTAAGGAAGTTGATGCACTGGGCTCCCGGGGCTTAGTGACCACAAGCGAGACTCAGACAAAGGAGGTCAATGCATATAGGGCGGGAAGACTGTCCTTGCCAGAACGAATTAGTGGATTAGCTAGCAGAGGGATTTATGTCGTAGGCTCACTCTGATTGAATGGCGGATTTGGGGCATGATGAAGGATTTTTTAGGGATTTAGGCCAAATATTACGCTGAGGGTTATGCCTTTGACCACTCATGGCTTCGGAACTGGCTATCCTTCCATTGCAAGTACCTAACAACTTATTGCATGAAGTCGCAGGGCATCACGTAGTGTTCCTCTCGGTGGCCAGACCTTGGGTCTCTCGCTAAGATGGTGGAGCAAGCTCTGCGGGCTTGCCCTCCTCGATGCCCTAGTGCGGAGGGGGTGGGAAATACCATATGACCAGAGCAAGGTCCTCGTATGATGAGGTAATAACCCTGGAACCTACACCCCCTCCGAGTTACCAATTGTTGCTCATTACTAGGATGGACTTCTCAGACCACTGTAATGACATACAATAAGAAGAAGGATGCGCAATGAGGACATGACCTATTGGGGAGGAGAATCAATGGATGGGCCGGTTCAATGACATACCTACACTTGCGCCTTGTCTCCAAAAGGGGCAGAGGGAACTTTTCATCTGAATGGCTACCTCCAGTATCTACTGCAAAATTCGGGATCCATACAAGCACATTGTATCTAGAGTGATGCATTATCAACAGTCCCCTTATGTCTCAACAAGATCTCGGATTAGTTCATGGATTGTATGAAAGGGCTCATTACCGAGTACTAGCCAACATGCATATTCCTCTGTCCACAATACCTATCAGTCTATCGGCCTATGAGAGGGTTATCAAACACAAAAGGGACTTTAGCTCTCGGAACTAAGCCGTCAATACATTGGAGGAGTACCCACAAAGTACAGTGCTTTATGGAGACATTGAAGTTGCACGGTCCGGCATGACCCAGAGGACCATAGAACCCCCTTCCTTGGTAACTTCTAATCGCTTTCAAATTTTTATTAAACCCCTTCGGGGAAGTCTTCCTTGGTTTGGGTTCTTGCAACAGACTGTGTTTTGAACCTGAAGAATATCATCACCCAACAAATTGGCTATCCCTTTGGACTACAACATCTATTATATGGGGGCAGAACCCTAAAGGATCTGAGATCCATTTTGGAGTACAACATTATGTCTGAATCTACTATAACACTCAACCTGAGGCTACGAGGTGGTGCAACGACCTTCAGTTCAACAAAACAAACAGAAGGAGGCAGTGGGACAAGCACAAAAAAAAAAAACAACAACACAGATTCACAATAGAAGCACAAAAATGGAGGAATTTATTTCAATAAAATCCTACAAGGGGGAGAATATCCTATAGTGACCCCAATGCAAGCTGGAACAAAACCCAGTCCATACATTGTGGAGCAGTTGAATTATATACCAGAACTAAATATAGATATACCAGAAAACGATGAGACATGTAATAATTTTGAATCACAAGCCATCATTTGTCGATTCAACTGTTTCTGGCCTAAACCATTTGAACTGTTCCATTGGATATTCACAAACTAGACTATACACTATGAGATACACCTCTGTTCCAAGGGGTTTTTCATTGTCAATTTCATTCAATAGAGACAAGAGACATTGTACTATATGAGGGACCATAGTTTTGGGGATCTACGAGCCTTTTCATCACACCATGGTTTCTGGAATTCGATGCCAACACTATGGTCGTTTCCAGGATGCTAGTTTGGGTTCATTTGCACAACCTCCCATTACACTTCTGGGACCATCAGGTCCTTGTTGGTATAGGCAACACCATTGGAAGATATATTAAAATGGACACCCAAAGAGGAGGAAATAATTTTTACATTCGCATGCATCTGTGTGGAAGTAGATCTTAGTAAAGGCTTACCAGACCGCATACAACTGAAGCATAAAAAACGAAGCTAGATACAGACACTAGACCATGAAAATACAATAGTTAGGTGCAGAATATGCTGACAAATAGGACATCTTCAAAATACATGTCCTGAAGACAAAAAAGACATCCGAAGAAAGAAGAAAACAGGGAAACAACACAAGGGTTGGCAATTACCCCCACCAGATCTTGAAGAGGGGGAGGAAGTTGATGTGGAAGAGCCCATACCAAACGAGAACAATCAAATGGACAAAGAATCAGAAGCCCAAGAGATATCTCCACAAGGACCTACGAAACCACAACCGGCAAAGATGTCAGATATAATGGAAAACAATGGAACCAAACGACTATGCACAGTAGACACCTCTGATTCTGACAAGGAAAATCCCTGACCATGCATTGAAAATCCACTTGCACTTGTATCCATGATGCCATCTCAAGGGGAGTGGTTCAAGGTCGAGAAGAAAAAGGGGAGGAAAACATGATTTTCTCCCCATTTGTACGTTAAATTTTCTTTTGTCAAACCCCTGATCTGAGGTCATTTGACTTGCAGATGAAATGCGACTTAGCATATACAACATGTAATTTTGTTTTCATTAATAAAATTATGACTTTTCTTACGAGGGGAAAAAAATCATATTGCATAACTATAATTCAAAATGTATGTGAAAATCTTTATTCCTGACCAATATATATATATATATATATATATATATATATATATATATATATATATATATATATAAATATATATATATATATAATATATATATATATATACTAAATAATATATATATATAGATAGATAATAGATAGATAGATGATAGATAGATGATAGTAGATATAATTAGTTTTAAATAATTATAATTATAAAATAATAAATTATTATTTAAAAAATCATTAAATTAATGAATTTCTTTCTTTAAATTAAGAAGTTTTTTAAAGATTTTAAATTTTTTAGTATATGATTTTATAATCAAGAAACCACCCTTATCATTGTGATTCAGAGTTTGTTGGTGATGGTATGAAATGGGTTCTATATCGGGGTAGATTTAGGAAGCGAAAACTTAATTTCTTACAGCCTTTATCCCTACATCAATAAATAGGGATTTTTTTAACGTTTGATTTTTAAAGATAAACAAGTTGAAAATTACAATGTTTTCTCTGGGTTGGAGCTGTAGAAATTTCTCTATAGATCAGCTAGCTCTGATACCATGTAGAATTTCCTACAAATTCTCTACAAATCTACCTCTGAGATCTATTTAGAAAATCTGACTATAGATTAACTCGATAATGCAATATACCAAAGCAAAATAATATAATCTACTTCTACTATCAAACTTGTGGAAGCTTAAAGATCGAGCTAGATCGAGCTGAGCACATATAAACGGAAGAAGAAGAATCAATGCACATGAAACACAGGAAATACTCAAGGGAAAGCCTCAGCTAAAAATCCCACTATTTGTATTATCATATAAGGTGGAAATACATCAGAATTATACAAAGCCTTAGCTCTCACAGCTAGCCAACTCTCAGTACAATCCTCCTGGATGCTCACAGGCAAACAAAGCTTCTCACAAGCCTCCTCTACCCTCCAAGCATCCTATTTCCTTGCGCAATTACCTCTAGGATGATCTCCTTCACCCAATGTAACACTACTCTAACACACTGTCATAACTGCGCAATCCTCAACGAATATTATTCCTTCTGCATGCATGAGCTTCCTTTATAGGAAAACACATGCAACTAATAGTACACTATCCTTGACATTTAGCTCAACTGGGTCTTTCTTAGAATAGACATGTATGAGTTTCTGATGATGGAATCTTTAGTTATCTGGAGTACACTAGTTGAGTGCATGCATGCATCAACTGACTGGTAACTCACAATTAGTTCCTCAAACAGTTTGGAACTAATTTAACTGGACTTAACTTGGTAAAATGAGCTAACTAATTACAACTCAAATATAGCTCAATCTTATCTCCTTAATTAAGGGATAATCTCCTTAATTTAAGGGATAATTGTTGTATGACTGCAGAAAGAATTCTAACTTGAATTTCTCCAACTAATTAATCCTTAATGAATTAATTAATTAATTCTAAGCAGCTGGTGAGGCTAAATTAAATTTTAATTCAAGGACAAATTAAAATTGGAATATTTTGGATTCCATTTTTATCATTTCTTGTTGCTATTTTCAACACTCCCTCTCAACAAGAAAGGAATTCAATTCGATCCTAATCTTGAACCTTTGGAATGTTCTGCATGCAACACTTCTCTCTAGTGTTGTAGCTCCAGCAACTCTAGAAACAAAAAGACATCCAACCTGAATCAGTATGATGCACTGTCATCAAAGTTTCTGACTGCTATTGCCTCTATCAACTTAAAAACTCTGCGCTTCGACTGACTCTACCTTTATGAACTGTTGTCAATCCTTCTCTGTGCTCTTCAGTATCTGACTGCATCAATCCCACTGATTCCACTATGTACTTTGGGCTCCCGTAGCAAGGTACAATCCATGAGATAAAACCTCTCAATGGACCCTACCCAATTTTAGCGTTCTTGGCACTATCACTTCACATCGACCCGCCTCACACCTGGAGGTATGGCTGCATGTGATCCCTCTACTGACTTGGCTCAAAATTCCAACCTACTGGAAGTCTCTGCATGAGTGGATGCCTCCACTCGGTCTCCTCTCAGCATCTCCAGTTGTGGCTCCTCCACAATTGTTTGAGACTTCTTCTAGGGCTATATGTTGAGAGGTAATTTACTCTCCCTCTCAACCACCAAGCCTCTAACATTTTCCTTGCTCCTCAAGGCTTTGCATGCATCTTGAACCTCAAGAGCATACAGGTTCTTAACTTGTGAACCATTCTGTTTCACTTGTCCTGTGGCGATGTGTCTAAGGAAAACCTTTCCCTTACTGAAGACAACATCATAGCCTTTGTCCTCCAACATCACAATCGATACCAAATTCTTCTTTAGTCTAGGCACATACTTCACATCTATTAAGGTGATAAGAGCTCCATGCTCCCTCTGAAAAGCAATTGTGCCAACTCCTGAAACACTATACCTTTCATCGTCACCCATCTCTATGCGCATCTTGAGGTATTTCTCCTCCAATATACAGAATAAACTTTTATCGCCGGTCATGTGGAATGAGGCTCTACTGTTAAGATACCAACCATAACCCATCATTGATGACACCATGCATGTGATGAGGGTAAGGTCCATCTCAAAATAATAGACTATTGTCTTACCTTCCAATCCTTCCGAGGATCCCTTCTTGGACTTCTTCAATGGGAAATTAGTCGCATAATGACCCATCTCATGACAATTAAAGCATCTCACTTTAGACTTGTCAACCTTCTTCACTCCATGAGAAAATTTGATTTGGAATGGGATGCCTTCCCCTTTCCTTTCCTTGCCTTATTTTCTAAGGCCAGATTTTCTTCATCATCCTTGGATGAAGAACCATCTCGTGTGCTCCTCCTGATCTCCTCCTGCATGAGATCTGACCACAGTCGTTCCTAATCCGACAGTTTCTCCCTTCCATTCACAGAGTCCTGGTAGCTATTCCAGCTCTTTGGAAGGCCAAGGAGAGCAAGGCTCACCATATCATCATCAGTAGTAGTTATTCCCACACTGTTAAGCTCATCTATGCAAGTGATGAGCTTGTTCAGATATATGGTAATAGTATCGCATTTCTCCTTCTTGATTCTTCGAAGCTTATCCTTGAACGCCAATTTCCTCTAGTCGCTAATGTTCTGGTAGAGGTCCTTCAATGTATTCCAGATTGCATATGGAGTATCCTTCCCATGGAGACTCAAGACAATATGGTCTTGAACTCCCTCAAGGATGATCCGTCTCGCCCTCACCACACACTTCTTCCACTCAGCCAACTCTTGTGCATTAGTTGAACCTGTCTTTGGGATTTCTTGATCAATGAAATCCTTCAAGCCATTTTCTTCTGATACAACCTCCATGCAATCTTTCCATGTTATGTAATTCGAGCTACCTTCCAAGGCATACTCAAGTCTCAAGCCATAGAATTCCATTGGCCAACCTTGAAGTATGATAAAAATTCGATTTGCACCTGCAACCCCGAACTTCAAACTTCGAATTCTCTTCTCCGTATACTGTTCACAGCTCCAATAAACTTGGCTCTGATACCATGTAGAAATTTCTCTATAGATCAGCTAACTCTGATACCATGTAGAATTTCCTGTCAATTCTCTACAAATCTACCTCTGAGATCTATGTAGAAAATATGACTGTAGATTAACTCGATAATGCAATATACCAAAGCAAAATACTATAATATACTTCTACTATCAAACTTGTAGAAGCTTAAAGATTGAGCTAGATCGAGCTGAACACATATAACCAGAAGAAGAAGAATCAATGCACATGAAACACAGAAAATACTCAGGGGAAAGCCTCAACTAAAAACCCCACTATCTATGTTATCATACAAGGTGGAAATACATCAGAATTATACAAAGCCTTAGCTCCCGCAGCTAGTTAGCTCTCATTACAATCCTCCTGGATGCTCACAGGGAAACAAAGCTTCTCACCAGCCTTCTCCTCTACCCTCCAAGCATCCTATTTCCTTGTGCAATTACCTCTGGGATGATCTCCTTCACCCAGTGTAACACTTCTCTCACACACTGCTCTAGCACATAGTGTCAGAATTTTGCAATCCTCAAAGGAACCTTATTCCTTCTGCATGCATGAGTTTCCTTTATAGGAAGACACATGCAACTGATAGTACACTATCCTTGACATTTAGCTCAACTAGATCTTTCTCAGAGTAGACATGCATGAGTTTTTGATGAGGGAATCTTCAGTTATCTGGAGTACACTACTTGAGTGCATGCATGCATCAACTGACTGATAACTCACAATTAGTTCCTCAAACAGTTTGGAACTAATTTAACTGGACTTAACTAAGTAAAATGAGCTAACTAATTACAACTCAAATATAACTCAATATTATCTCCTTAATTAAGGGATAATCTCCTTAATTTAAGGGATAACTATTGTATGACTGTAGAAAGACTTCTAACTTGAATTTCTCCAACTAATTAATCCTTAATGAATTAATCAATTAATTCCAAGCAGTTGGTGAGACTAAATTCGATTTTAATTCACAATTTTAATTCAAGGACAAATTAAAATTGGAATATTATGGATTTTATTTTTATCATTTCTTGTTGCTATTTTCAACAGGAGGACATCAAACATATGTTAAGGAACCACAAATTTTGTCTTGATAACATTGATTCCTATTTCAGTCAGGTGGATTTTTTTCTAGTGTCAAACTCGGGGTTGGGTGATCTTACGGATCCCCTGGAGATCCCACTAATCCACTAATTGATAGTTCTCAAGATCTTACTATCATCTCTTCAGATCACGACTATAAATTGGTATTAAATTTTTTGTATTTTTCTTAACAAGTTTGCTCCAGTTTCATTGATGATTGCCTTGCTCTTAACGAAAGGGACTTGTGAGCCCAGAGTGTTAACTCAATTGGTCTAGTTCTTGTTGCTAAAGCACCTTGCTAATGGGAGGTCATAGGGTCAATTATCCTCAATGCCCAATGGGTTAGACACTACTTGTAAGTTGACGAGATGTGATCCCTTCGGGTGGATTTTCCTGGATATTTCTTTGAAAAAAACTACAGGGACTTGTGGAGATATTTGGTCATTTATGTGGCCCTATTGGTTTTGTACTTGTTTGGGTATGAACAGGGACTCACCATTCATTTCATTTCATGTGTTGTTTTATATCTCTGTGTTTTCTACATGCGCTAGATGGCCCTTTAATTTCAATTTCATCAAATGGAAATGGTGTAGGATCTTTGGTTTTTCTTGAGAAGATGCTTGCAAATGGTGAAAATTAACTATTTATTCAATCTATGGCATATTATTGTTAACTTTTTTGTAGCATTTGGCTATTACATGCATGGAATTAATTTAAATTATCATGTAATTTTTGTTCTATTATAGCCTCTCGCTAGTGGATGCACGATATTTGGTTTTCGTTTATTGTGTTCTTTCTTGTCCCGACTCCTTGGAGTTTGGTATATGTAAATTAGTTATTGAATGGATTCTATTTCTCTTGTTGCTTGGAGTAAATATTCATTCCTCTCCCTTTGATCTTTGTTATCAAGACATTCTAGCTATAGATGTAATCTCTTTTTTGAAGGAATATCAATTGCTATAGTTTGCAAAAAAAAGATAATATATATGTTAAAATGCATTATTATAAATAAAGCATTACAAAATTTGATTACGTTATTTGTTTTATATAACTATAATTTTAAATTGTTTATATGTTTTTTTTTTTGAAGTTATGTGAGTTATGAAATGACATTCATGCTTAACGTTTGTCTTGAGAAACCGTGATTCAGGGGCATCTCAGCCATCAAAATCACTCGGGGATTGCACCTGGCTTGGGCCACACCAATCCTTAACATGGTTGGACTTTTTCCCATAGAGTTTTGAATTGGTGACCTTCACATGACAGAGTTCCTTAAGAGTACATCCTATTAGTGTTTATTCTACACCCCTGGTCAATTTTCCCATGTAAATAAAATAAGACCAAGGTCATGGGACATGTATTCCAAGATCAAAGCTGGATAAAAATTATAATGGTAATCAACTATGGTTAATAATGGCTATTGTTGGCTTGTTGGGGGCTGACCTAGGTTCAGAGGAGATTTAGCCAAACAAATCCTGGTACTACTGGCCCTTTCGACAACAACCACGGAGCACGGACTGAGGTCTCACCCAAAGTAGTATAGGAGGGTGTTAGAACAGGGTTTATGCACCCTAGAGATGTCTGATGGGTTCAAGTGGTCCGCAGTTCGACCTTGTGTGCACGTCGCTATGCACACTTACCCGTTCCTCGCAGCCTGAGGTGTTGCCTTTGCGCATGCCTACTCGGGGGCTGAACAATGTTATTACCCAAGTCCTTACTAGTAATCTGATATTAGCTGATTGAATTAGCTTATTTGTATGCTTTCAGTTATACTTAACAATATTCACAATTCATGCAAGTGCGCGTAGTAAAGAAACAATATATTCGCAAATGATATCATACAGGTAATAACTCAGAACAGATACAAAAAATTGGTAACAAAACCTTTCTTTGTTAATTCTTCTATGATTATAGACTTGACTCTACCTTGCACACTTAGCTGCAGGGGTCCACGAACTCAATTGCAGACTCTACTAGGCCTCTGCGCACTCAGCTACAGAGCCTTTTCCTACTCTACGACCCAAGACACACTTCGCACTTTGACTTAATCTCTAAGACCTTTCATGCTTATTCTCTATTTGATTGGATCTCTTTACAACTTAGAGCCTCGCTCTATTTATATAATTCCATGGTTCACCGACCATGGGTAGGCCGACATTACATTCAAAACTTAGGGCAGATAGCCCTATGACTCTAACATACATTTCACAATTCGCGCCCATAATTTGTAGAGTCTTTACAACCATATTAAGTTAAAACTTGGGCTTTAAGCCCCAAAACATGCCTTGGGGGGATTCCATGCCCAACAGGCCCCCAACACAAACATCGTGACTCGCCCTTGAGTCACTCTGTTGGTGCGGTGATCTTGGCATGGAGTTCCTCTCACTGCCCTCGCATTGTGCTGATGTTGGCAGTGCACTAAGCCGCTGCTTTCTGAATCTGTTGTATCCTCTACTTTGAGACCTCCGTGTCTGAATTATTTCCCTACATCTGTACCAACATCTAATGTGTATGTTTATAGTCCTATGCCTTTGTCCAGCTCCTCGAAGCACGAAGAGTGTGCTTCGACCGGCTAGTCAGATAGCCGACCCACACATGTAGGGCTTCAATTGACTACCATTTACTTTTCTTGGGAAGGGTTTTCCATTTAGTTTAACTAGGTACGATATATTCCATCAGCATGATAGCTTCCATGCCATAAAATAACCAGAAAGGGGTTTGTCTCATCAATTTCTTGCATGTTGTCCTGTAAGCCCATAGCACTACAACTACGCGCAGCTCCCAATCGCTTCACTGCACATTGCACACTTTGGTCAGCGCAGTCTCTAGTATTTTTTTGAAGGCTTCTACAGTCCCATTGGCTTGTGGGTGGTACGGTGTACTTTTCAGATGATACACCTAGAATTCTTCTGTGAGCACGTTGATGGTTTTGTTCAGGAAATGTGTTCCGCGATCACTCATTAAGATTTTTGGATAGCCAAATCGGGTCAACATGTTTTCGAACAAAAATTTCGCAGCTGTAGCAGTCGTGCAGTCTTTGACTGGTTGCGCTTCCACCCATTATGTCAGGTACTCTCGTGGTAATGATGTAGCACGTGCTCGTCTTTCCCTAAGGTTTGAGAGGTCCCACAAAGTCAATTTCCCATTTCTTGAATGGTTTCAGTGTCATTTGTGGATTCAACGATATCTCATCCCTTTGTGATGGTTTTCCAGTCCTTTGACATATATCGCGGGCCTTACAGTATGCTTTTGAATCCTGGTGAAGGTTTGGCCACCATAACCCTGCGCAAAGAATCTTTTTTGCAGTCGCGCGTCCTACATAGTGTCCTCCTGCAACGCCCCCATGTGCTTTTGTGAGGATCTGAATTCTTTCAAATTTAGGTATGTATCTTTGCAATATCTGATCATTTCTCATTTTTTATAGGTGCCCCACGATGACAGCAAAATCCACCACGTGCACCACCAATTCCTTCTTCTATTGGATGGATTATTCCTTCGGTGCAATCCCTATTGTCAAAAAATGGATTATATCTTCAAAGTGCCCATCTGCGACGTGCACCACAAAGAGCTATGCATCAGGTAATCCTTCCTCCAAACTAGAAGGTTCCTCGCTCGTTTCAATACAGGATAAGTGATCTGGTCCTACGTTCAGGCATCCAGGTTTGACCACAACCTGAAAGTCATATTCTTGAAATAATAAGAGCCACCTGCATATGCGCCCCCCCAACACAGGGCTATTGACCAAGTATTTCAGTGCGGAATGGTCTGTATACATCTTGAAATGTCCTCCTAGCAAATAGTGTCAATATGTTTGGAGCGCATACACCATCACTTACCCCTCATGCTCGGTTGTGGAATAGTTCTTGTCAGCTTTAGACAACCTACGACTTGCAAATACGATAGGGAGGTCCAAGCCCTCATCGCCCTCTTGTGTGAGAACTGCTCCCAGCGCAATACATGACGCATCAACATGGACATGAAACTCCACATCCCATTTTAGGAAGACTAGGATTGGAGCGGAGGCCAATTTCCCTTTTAGGACATCCAAGATTTTCATGCAATCATCATTCCAGTAGAATGTGACATCTTTTTTCAATAGTTTCTTCATCGGCGCAATGGTTTGGGAATAGCTTTTGATGAACTTCTTGGAATGTGCACTTCTTAAGGTTCACCGCAATCTGGTGTCGTCGGCAAGTATCAACATCAAGCATAAGCTTGCTACATGGTGCTTAACTAATCCGAAGACATTCCAATCATCCAGATAGACCTCCAGGAGCTTGTGGATATAGTCATTGAATGCGGCAACCATGATGCGCGAAAAGATGGCTGGGGCATTCTTCAATCCAAATGGCATAACGGTGTATTGAAAGAAACTCAATTCCGTTGTGAAGTTTGTCTTGCTCCTGTCTTCCAGTGCCATTTTGATCTAGTGGTACCCTAAGAACCCATTTGTGAACGAGCATGCTTCTTGTCCGCCAACGTTTTCCCATATTTCATCTGTGAACGGTGTTGGGAATGGGTCGTGTACATAGGCATCATTCAAATTCATGAGGTCCATGCATATTCTTATTTCTCCCTTCTCCTTTTTCTCTTGTACTACCATAGGGCTCACCTAGTCGGATTCTTCTACCAGCTCAATAATTTCGACTGCGAGCATTTTGTCTAATTCTATGCGAACCTTTTCCTTGTACATCAGATTCAAGCGGTAAGGTCTCTGCTTGACTAGCTTCGCGTCGGGTTTTAGGGTGATATTCATCATCCCTAAGTTGCCAATGATCACTTTTAAATCTATAATTTTGATTGGGAATAAGTCTTGGTATTCGCAGAGTAACTCAACGACCTTATTCACCATGGCATCATCCCAATAGTCATCGAGCATTGCATACTTTGGTTTTGTCTTCGTCCCAATGTTTACCTACTTCGTTTTTAGTGGCACGGTGATGTCGGGATCCTCAATAAATTATCCTCAAACCTCATGACAACCTTCAGTTTCGGGAATGTTAATATTTCGTGGGTCCTCATCATCCTCCTTAATATTTACATTGTAACACTCCAGCGTGAACCTCAGCTGTGTCGCCCATTCCGGCTGAAGCACTTCCATTGGCTCCTAGGGTATTTTGAAGGTCGTTACTTTTACTGCTTGTAGCGCATCATCAACAGTATCCCACCAACGATCTTCAAATGTGAAGGTTAGCAGGAATCCTTCGAGCAAGATATCCCATTCGCTCGTGCCATGGCGGAGCTCTGTCTTAGTATACCAATTCATGGGTATGACATCTAGAGTATGACAGAACAAATGCACCCATTCAGGTTGTGGCTCTTCCCCGTAGATCTTGGTCCATTTCACAAGGTGCGTACATGGATCATCTTGTCCATCATACTTGTCTACTAGCCGCATCTGTGGTTTCCCAAATCGTAGGCACATCATCATTCTGCATCCGTGCCAGTCCTCAAAGCTTCTCTGATGCGTACCCCACCACCTTGTGGGCGTAGCGTGCAGTGCCCATTTCAGAGCATCAAAACATTGTGGTTTTGGCACCTCCTTTCAAATTTGTTTAGGAATTCATCCACCGCTGTCAACCCGTCATACCTAGGCAGATCCCTTACTTCTGTTGTCACGCAACGCATGGATCTTATCATCATGTTGCAATTGAGCGTGGTTAACTCGTGTAACTGGCTCTACCATCGTTCTATTTCCTCATCCGAATCTGATGTGCAAGAGCTTTCGTGCTCCTACAAAATCCTTCTATCCATTGTTGGATTCACCCAGTCCTACTCCCGTCCTGTTATCTTGTAGATGTAGTCTAGATCGTTGTCGCTTTCATCTTCACGTACTAGCTCTGTGTAGTGTGATCCTTCCACAGGGTCTAAAGGTACCACTACACTCAGTGACTTTTTCTCAAAAATCATTTTGCGCTTCTTCAGGTTTATCACTCCATTCATATCAGTGGCCCAAACTATTCCCAGTAGCACAAGATAGGGATTTTTGTCATTGACAATCTCTATCACTTCAAAATCTACAAGTCCGCTCGCACCTTCGATGTCTACCGTTATTCCCTGCAGTCTTCCCATCGGTAGGATCTTTTGCTGGTTTGCCATGTGTAATTGAATAGGAGACCATTGTAATGCGGGCCTACCCATGCGCTCCCATGTCTGTTTTGGCAGTACGTTTCCATTCGATTCTAAATCTAGATTCACTTGATCCATTTCATATTCCCCAATTTGCGCAGTCAATCTCATCTCCCTTCTTGTTCGTGTTGTGTTCTTCCCGAGCTTTCAGACTACACATGGTTCTCCTGACCCAGTGCACCTAGTGATGAGTTCTTGTAGTCCCTTCACAGCCTTGTTGTCACACATCAACTTCATGCATGTCTCCAGAAAGGTAGTAAGCATTGATGGGTCCATCTCTGGTTCTAGTATATCTTTACTACCTGAATTGGAGGCTTTTGTGAAGCTCTTCTTAGCTTCCATGAATGTCTTCTTTGCACACTCTAAATCAAATTCTGGTTCCTTTTTAGGAGCCTTGTGGACCCAAGCACTTTCTTCGGGTTGCTTTCCCTTGTCATATCATGTCGTAATACCGCTTCGGAGCATGATGTTTACATTCGAGTTCTCTTCGTGTGGCTCAGACCTCATCATTTGCATATTTTGAGTCGGGGGAGGTTGGAGTATTCCTTTATCATGCAACCTCGCTATCAGTGTGGGGCAATCCTCCATCTCATGATCAGTGTGGGGAGAATTTACTCTTTATATACAAAAACTTGGGCTTTTGCCCAAAATTAACCTCAGGGGACCCTGTCCCAACACCTAGTAGTCTTGAAATGGGATCTATGGTAAAGCCTAGAGAGTGGGTCTTGGTGTAGGTACTAGTGATCCCTAAATTAGATTGTGGATTACGATAAATCCTGAGAGACTAGGAGGGACTAAAATTCCTCATGGTGTAGGTGGAGAACTCTAGTAGCATTCATGCTTGTTTAGTTCTTTTTGGTTGGTTATGAGTCCCACATTCATGCTTGGAATATGGCATGGGGGTGATTTGCTGTTGAGAGATTCGGCTCAGCCAATCTATGGCTGAGTGGAACGTGATAGTCTCATCTCCGGTTGGTTTCTACATTCATTAAGGATAAATTCATTCCCTTGGTTTTCATGTGTAAATGTATTGGTTTATATGTGGCTTCTATGGATGATGTATTCATGGTATTTATATTATTATGTTGTTGTTTATGAGCATGTATTATGACAACAATGATGTATGGATCTGATCATGTTTCTATTTGTAAATGAATAAAGAATGTATCTACAACATGATAGATGGTACTGCAACTAATGATGTAAGGGAACAATGATTCTTAGTGTTTCTCAGATAAGTATAAGACCCCTATGGTCATATTTGTTATTTAAACTTGTAGATTTCTTTCATGCCAAGTGTTTGATAGAATGCAGTCCCAGTTGGGGATGATCAAGCCTAGTCCCGGAGTTAGTTTTTCATTTAGTGGTCTTGTCATCATGTGATTAATGGATTTTGAAAGTTACAACAAGTTCTGGGCAGTGGCCAGAATTTTAGGCTTGAAAAGTGCCTTAAATTCCTTGAACTCTAGCACAGGTCTTCTAGAAATAGTCCCTAGACACAGGCATGCAAGCTTGTGGGAGGAGCCAGAGGTTTAATAACTTAAAGACTTAGTGGGACCTAGGGGCATGATAGTTGAGTGGTTGGGATCGCTCGTGGGAGTGTTGTTATTGATGTGGAAGGTATATTTGATGTGTTTCCGTCGATTCACTTCCTTAATGTCACCTAGGAGGTTGATTCATATCATAGCATCGTCTCGTCGCATGTTTACCCCGGTTGGCAGGTTACTTGGGTAGATGTGGGATGACAATGTTACAGAGTGGTATCAGAGCATGGTTCAATCCTCAGCATGGATGGACGATGTGTTGTTCATGCATTCATTTCGGTTGCATATGTGTTGCTTATGCTTGTAGTCCATGTGCTTGTTGCATTTGCATGGTGTTGATCATGGTTGTAGTGATGTCATCATGTGAAGGTTGATGGTTTTGTTGTGGGATGTGTTGTCATGAGTGTATGTTGTATATGCATTTTTTATGCATGTCAATGTTTATATGTTGTTATGCATGAATTTTCATAATGAAGATTGTTGTGCATGAATTCATTGTGTGCAATTAGGTCATCATCATGATATTGGTATGTTATGATTCTAATGTGTTGGCTGAGATAGAGAAGGAGATGAAGATTATTAAAGTGAAGTTGTAGCATGGACTTTGGGGTAAGAGTAGATCATCATACATGTATTGTATGTTTGTCATGCAAGTATGTTAGTTAATGGATTTTTATATGCATTAGGGTTATATACATTAGGTGTATGTACATGTTTATTGATGTTATGGTTGCATACATGATAGATGCTAGTTGATAAGTATAGTCATATGCACTTGTGTCAAATAGTCATGAATGATAGTAAGTTGTGGTTGTATGCATTGCTATTTTTGTTTTAGGTTAGATAACTTGATGGTTATGTTATATTTTGATGTTATGTTATAGGTTAACGTGTTGTTGTTATATGATAGTTAGCTAGATGATTAGGTTATATGTTGTTGATGAGCATGATATATAACTTCTTGTTGTTATATGTTAGTAACTTGATGATTAAGGTTATTACATTAAGATCTTGATGTTATGTATATCATACTAATTTGGATTGGTCTATGCAAATGGTTAGGGTTATGACCTTCAAGTATGAGTTAACATATTGTGATATTATGTCATACTAATCTCGACTGACTGTGCATATGTGATTGTTATGCACAAATGACAAATGTTTATGAGCTTATGATGTGAACATGCCAGTTATTTATTTTTATGGATATCATGATCCTATTTGTGTCTGAGCTGATGTGTTATGAACTTATACCGTGCTAACTAGATTGATTGTGAAGACAAGATAGCCTCCCCTAAGATACATTAAGGTATGAGCTTGCTTATGTCGTCTACTTTGTGCTTGAATGTTTGATTATGTCATCTATTTGGTGTTTGAGATTTTGTGTCTATTATATCATCTATCTATTGTCGAATGTTTGATAAATCACATGATATGGTTATGTGTTCAAATGATCTTGTTTTAAGATGATTGTACTAACACATATGTGTTGAGACAGTTGATATGTACTTGAGTGTAGTAGGTGACAGTTGTAGCATTATGTCTAAAGACTATGTGTTGAATATGGATTATGACATGATTGTTAGTCTTGGTAAAGGTTGATTTCAAATTGATAGATATGATTTTCTTGATATTTAGAACATGTGGTTTACATGTGTAAATAGTTGCAGGAAACATGCTTGGTATTAGCGTGACAAGGTAACAATTGATGTGTTTATATAACTAACATTTGGGTGATGTGACAGTACATAGTGAGCCTCGATTGCAACAAGATAAAAAGGTAAAAGAAAGGAATTGGGCAAGAATTCCTCTGGATATGTTTGGAAACCCTAATTACAAACAAATGGGTGCTTTGCATACAAAAAGTATTCTTAACCTTAATATTGTCTGACATTATGTGGATTTGTGCTAGATTCATGAAAATGTACTTGACAAGTATATTAGCTAGTCTCTAGTTACAGGTGGATCTGTCAAGGGAATTGGAGTACCTTGAGAGATGGCGTGGATGTGTTCAGTTGCAAGCAATGTGTGTGGCAAATCAAAGTAAGGTAACCAATGTATTGTTATGTTTATTTATGTACTGAGTCTGACATTTATGTGTTTATGGTAGTTGATACAAGGAATTGCATGGCAAGGGACCGCCATGAAATTTTAAAGAAGACTCAGGTTGAACTCTTCTTTGGAAGAATTGGGAACCATGGCATTGACTTATGGTGTTCGTTGCTAGTCTTTTTCTTTTGGTATTTTGTGATTTGTTGAGATTTATTTGCAATTTTGTTGTGTCTGGTGCAAGGCCTTACCACTTTGTTTGTGGTGTCGTATTGCTATTGAATTTCATGGTTTTCTTCTTGTTTATTTCTTATCTTGCCTTTTATATTTTGAATCTTGGGAATTGGTTGTGAAAGAAGAAAACTAATGGGTCTTGGGGAGAGTTGTGTGGTCCTTGACAGGTAAGGTAAGACTTGGATGAATATTTGTGCATGTATAAGGGTTGTTGAAGGAAAGAGTATGAGAGTCAATTGGACTGGTTGGGTCCATTGGTGTAAATGGACAATGGCAGGACAATCATGGGAAAGGTAAGGCGAATGGATTTGAGGCATCATATGCCTTGGCTATTTTGGGAACAATTGTTGTCGATGTTGCGCATGTGTTGCATGAATAAAGGAAGTTCTCTTAACCTTGACCTTGATATCATGTAATTATGTTGTGATCGTGATTTCTTTATGTTCATGTTTATTTATGAATACATGTATGCATGTATGTATGTATGTATGTATGTCGTGTATGAAAGGGTTTTCATGGATCTTGATTGTTAGTGCTAATGTTTATATGTATATGAGTGTGTATGTATATCATTTTCTAACAGGATCGTGAGTGTTTTATGGTAGTGTTTATGTATATGTGTGTATGTATCCATGTATCTATGTCACTATCTAACATGGTTGTCAGGGATCATTCTTGTGGAGGAATGATTGCTTATGCAGGTGAATGGCATGATTAGGTTCCTGGTCTTATGGGAATCAAGTGGAAGACTAGTCATGACAAATATATGAGGTAAGTATCATGTGATTATGAGTTGATATTATGTGATTATAATAGGTCTATGTTATGGGCAGGCTATACTAAGGGATACATCAGCGAAATGAAAGCATCGTGGTTTGTAGCAGGATGGGACAAGCATGGATAAGACACTAGAAGCAAGGTTTCTTCGTAGAGAGAATGTGGTTTTGGATGTGTGGTGTTATTGTTGTGCATATGTTGTATATGTTGTACATGTTGCATATGTGATCTTGTGCACATGCGGTGTTTTGTATATATAGTGTGTGTACATGTTGTTTATGCAATGTGATGTATAGGGTGGTACAAATAGTGTTGCATGTATATTAAATATGTAGTGTTGGGTATAAATGGTAATATGTACATGTTGGATACGTGGTACTATGTACATATCATACTATGCACATGATAGATATGTTGTGTTGTGTGGATATGGTGCTCTGGCCATGTTGGATATGCAGCGTTGTGTATAGATGATGTTATGTACATGTTGTATATGCAATGCTATGTACATATGGTGTTGTGTGAATGTTGTACATGTACACATGGTGTTATGTGCATGATTGTACAACTGGTGTTGTGAGCATGTGGTGTCGTGTACATGTTATACATATGGTGTTGTGTGTAGGTGGTGTTATGTACATGGTGTCATGTACATATTGTGCATGTGGTTCTATGTATGTCTGGCATTGTGTACATGTGGTATGATGTACATGTGGCATTGTGTACGCATTGTGCAGGTGGTGTCATGTACATGTGAAGTTACATTATGCAGGTGGTGATTTGTACATGTGGTATTGTGTACATGTTGTACTTATGGTACTGGTGTACATGTGGTATTGTTTGCATGTTATGTTGGGGGCATGCGATACTATTTACATGCATTGTGTAGTTGTGGTATCATGACATGTGTACTCATTGTGTTGTATTATGTGTAGTACATATATTGTATTGTGTTGTATGCCAGGTGCAGGTACTTGTATTGTGTGACATTGTACATTGGGTATAGATGTATGTATTGTGTTGTATATCGGGTGTAGGTGTATGTATTGTATGGTGGCATACACTGGATGTAGGTGTATGTATCAAGGAAAATTTTAAGGATGGAAATTATTTTAAATTTTAGAAACCTTGGCGAATCTTACTAGTCCCTAATATGCAAATAGTAAAATATTTTGAGATATATCAATAAAATATTCAAATTTCTAATGATTTTATATATAGTGTCTATAAAATTTTGGTGATATTTAAAGTGAAAAAAATATAATCTAAAATTTAGGCGAATCATTTTTAGAAAAAATGGAAATTGGTGAATTGTTTTTTTTTAAAGCATTGAAAATTAGCTCACCTGTGAATATTAGCCCCTAAAATTTTCCATGGTATGTATTGTGTTGTGTTGTACACTAGGTGTAGATGTATGTGTGGTATGTTAGGTGTAGGTGCATGTATTGCATGGTGTTGTATTTCATGTGTGGTTGTATGTGTGTGATTCACACTATGTGTATGTGCACATTTTTTAGGAGAAGGCACTCGGTGTTTTTCTAGTGTGGAAATCGATCCGGAGTGTGTACAGAATAAGGAAAAAGGTAGAAGTTAAGGATTGAATAAAGGATAAGTATCTATATTTTATTTTAGTTTTATTATGCATGTGATCTATGATTTTTGTTTATGATGGTTACATGTGATTTATGATTTGATCTATGATGGTTGTGTTTTGAGCTAACTTGATGTGATATGTTTATACACGATGATTTGGTCAAAGATGCTAATTTTAATTATTATGACACGAAGCGAATAGGATTGAAAGTGTATTATGAGCTACCAATGAGGTATGATGTAAATTTATTTCAATTTATTTTAAATCTAATGGAAGTTATATGCTTGGTAAAATAAGCATGGAAATGCCCATTTGGGTGGTTGAAATTGTCTACAAGAATTAGCAGCATCAGTGAAAGGAATTGGAACATGCAACAGTATGTTGGTAAATCACTCCAGGAGTAGGACCATTATGGGACACTAGTACCCAATAGTGTTCATTTATTTCCATGAGCATGCTATGACTGGTATGATGATTTTAAGGTAGGGATGTGCCTTGGTTTTTGTATCTTCCGATGTGAGGAAGCCTTGCCAAGGGATGGACAAACTGAGATGGGGGTGCCAGTGGAACTTGGAATGTGTGTCACTACACAAAAGGGAACGATCAGATTGCCCAAGGGACTATGTAGCAAAGAAGCAAAGGTCAGGGAATGGATTAGTTTTGGTCATTAGCATTTCCACATGGAATCAGATGCACATTGGGAGTGCACCCTGGAACAATGAGTTGGTAAATTTTCACTGAGAGGACAAGTAGCACAACATTGTAAGAGTGGGCATTGGATGCAGTTTTGACTTTGGCAGTGGATTCTGGACTTCTTGGGAAGGAGGTGAATCATGGTATTACTTTGAGGGTGGAGGTGTGAGCATTTGGATTCCCTTGTTGTGATGAAGGCATTGTATCATTTTATTTTCTGGTTGAGAAAATGTGCATATGCGTATATGTGTGTATTATTGTAAATATTGTATCGAGATGGATTTATAAAGCTCCATAGATAGTATGACTATTTGTTGGGTGAAGCAAATGTGTATGTGTGTATATATGGTTATTATTATAAATACCATAATGAGTTGTGTTATAAAGCTCCAATAAACGGTATGTTTTTCATGTTTTAGCATATGGTCATTGTAAATATTGCAAGGAACTATGTTATAAAGCTCCATGGGTAGTATGTTTTGTTTCAACAATATTTTTGGTTATAGGTGTCATTGAACACCGAGGACTATGTTCCCCCAAGGAGGAGGGTTCTGTAACATCCCTGGTTAAAACTCCATGTAAAAATATATAAGGCCACGGTTGATAGGACATGTATTCCATGTTGAATGTTGGGCAAGGCATCCTAGTGTGGGTGTTCATTTAGTTTATTATGGCTAAGGAAATTGGAAAAGGCAAAGGCTTTGGAAAGGAAAAATGGAATTTTGGCACATTTATTTATGAAAATAAAGTAAATTAGGAGAAAAGGGAGGGGAAAGGTCATAGGCTACATGTGAGGAGGAAATTGAAAGAAAATAATGGAAAATGAAGAAAATGGAGGCCTCATTAATAAAAATGATTCTGAGGATCAGTGGGCAAGCTTGGTTAGTTTAGTTTTGGAGCTCTCTCATTATTGTCTCTGTCTCTCTCTCTCTCTCTCTCTTGGACACTAAGTTTCTTGGAGCACTTTGGCATTGGATCAAGAATGGAAAAGAAGGCAAGAGGAAGGAAGGAGCAAGCAAGGAAGAGCAGGATCAAGTAGCTAGAACAAAATTCTTTGCAATTATTCATTTACATGTGTGCTTTCCTTGCTAGATTTGGCATGCATGGTATTGCATGTGGTTCTTTTCTGTCATGGCATGGGTTTTTCCAAGTGTGACAGTATTTTTAGCCTAGCCTTTCCATTTTCGGATAGCCTTGATGAGATGGGTTCTCATACTTCGTTTGAGATAGATTGTTAGATGGATTTAAAGCTAAGTGAGGTGGATCTCCGAAATGACAAACACATGGCCTAGTGGTCCCTAAACTAGACTATGATCACGATAAAACCACTGGCCTAGTAACTCCTAAGCCAAACTGTGGGTTGTTGTAACGCCAGGATTGTGTGCCTCGGTGGGCCTAGGAATCCGTGTCGATGAATGGAAAGATATACAGTAAAGCCAAGAGGTGGATTTCTCTCCATTGGGCCTAGTAGTCCTAGAATGGGATCTACGGTAAAGGTTGGAGAGTGGGTCTCGGTGTATGTCCTAGTAATCCCTGGATCAGACTATGGATTATGGTAAAGCTTGAGAGACTAGGAGGCACTAAAATTCCTCACAGTGTAGGAAGATAACTCTGGTAGCATTCATGCTTGTTTGGTTCTTTTTTGTTGGTTATGATTGCCACATTCATCCTTGGAATATGGAACAGGGGTGAATGCCTAAAGAGATATTTGGCTCAGCCAATCTATGGTCAGGTGCAACGTGGTAGTCCCATATCCGGTTGGTTTCTACATTCATTAATGAGAAATTCATTCCCTTGGTTTTCATGTGTAAATGTACTAGTTTATATATGGATTATATGGTTGATTTATTCATGGTATTTATGTTATTACGTTCTTGGTTATGAGCATGTATTATGATAGTGATGATGTATGGATCTCCTCATGTTTCCATTTGTAAATGAATAAACAATGTATCTATGACCTAGTAGATGGTACTCCAGCTAATGATGTAAGGGAACAATGATTCTTAGTGATTTTAATATAAGTATAAGACCCCTATGTTCAGATATGTTATTAAAACCTATAGATTTCATTCATGCCAAGTGTTTGAAAAAATGTCAATCCCGGTTGGGGATGGTCAAGCCTAGTCTTGGAGTTAGTTTTTGGTTTAGTGGTCTTGTCATCACTTGTTTAATGGATTTCAAAAGTTACATAAAGTTCTGGGTAGTGGCCGGAATTCTAGGCTTGAAAAGTTCCTTAAACTCCCAAACTTTGGCACAAGTCTATGGAAAGAGTCCCTAGACGCAGGCATGTAGGCTTATGGGAGCGTCCAGAGCTCTCTGGACATTGGCATGCCCATATCATGGGAATTTCCAAAGGTTTAATGGCTTAAAAACTTAGTGGGACCTAGGGGCATGATATCTGAGTGGTTTGGATGGCTCTTGGGAGTGTTGTTGTTGATGTGGAAGGTATGTTTGATGTGTTTCTGTCGATTCCACTTCGTTAATGTCACCTCGGGCATTGAATAATATCATAGTAGCCTCTCATCGCATGTTTACCTCGATTGGTCGGTTACTTGGGTTGATGTGGGATGAGGGTGCTACAAAAGTCACCTGGAATTTCCACATCTGACAAACATTCATGTTCCATCATTATTCCCCTTTCCACCTTTGTTATTTCCTCTTGAATTTGAGGTCGAGTATGATCTCTGTAACACCTTGCTAAGGCCTTCACATGCAATTGAGCTCTAGAACTCTTCTCATGGTAATAGGTCTTACCAACAAGTGAATATTGGGATGAAAATTCAAGCAGGGAAGGGTGAAGCCAAGTGGGAGGCAAGGGAAGTGGAGGGCTCAAAATATAGCCCAAAGAGACAAGGAATGCATGCAAGACCAAACTAGGGAGGCGTGAGAGGCTAAACTCGGCTAGAGCCAATCCAAGAATGCATCAAGCAAAGGAGGCACATGATTCACATTCACATTCAACCATATGTTGAGCCTACGGGGAAGGGGAGGAACAAGAAGAAGGTGATGTGACTTGAAGAAAAGCAAGAAGAAAACAAGGAGCTATCAAGTGCTTGACATGGGGTGGATGGGCTGAAAGACAAACTAAAAATTTGTCGTGGAGCTTGTTTCCAAGTAGAAGCAACATACAAACGATGAATTACACCTTTGAACTAATAATTTAAACCAAAATTCCTACTTCCTACAATGAACTCCCCATATAAGAAACTGATTCCATGAATTTCATTGATTTTATGACATAATTGAACCAAAATTGAAGCTTAGAACCTAGATCGTGTCAGAATGATACACAAACCAAACACTCTCCACCTTCAATAATGACGAATTCTCATGGTGCACTAGATTGATAATAATAACCTGAGCGAGATCTAAAGGTTTCCACTTGCATATCCACATTTGAAATGAAGGCCAAATCCTCATGTATTAAAACCCAATTGTGTATGCCCTCTGGCAGTTGCATGGCGTATTGTGTAAACATGTGCTAAGTATAAGATACAACGCTTGATTAAATAACATGGGAGGAGGGTTGTATCACGTCCCCCACATTTACACTTGGTGGGGTGGTGACCATGCCTTTTGAAATGCAAACATTCCTTTAATAAAGTGTATTTTTGTTACTAAGTCATTGTTGTAGACATGTTGACAATGTATTACCATTGCCAAGATTTCAATAATGAAGCATTAAAATTTATAGTCTTAAGGTAATGAACTGAACAATGAGGTGTTTATTATTATTTACTAAAGTTTTTCTTGTGTTAGTTGGTTGAGCTTCTTAAAGTTGTCATGGATTGCTTATAGGTAGTATTTGCAGATGTGAGGCTTGCATTGCATTGCCCACACATAAATGGATGGAAACTATCCTTTCATCATTATTAAAATTAGATAATGATTGCCTTTAATTGGGTTTCTACCTAGATTTAATTCTTGTAAGTCACATGTTCATCTCATGTTAACTTCAAGACTTGTTCTTAAAGAACCCCGAGCCTTAAAGAATATCTTATCTTTATCTACAAAATAGAGAAAAAACACTTGGTTACATGAAAAAAATAGTTATTCTTTAAAAAAAATTATTGTGACAAAATTAAGTTTTATTTACCTTTCACCAATATAATTAGAATTATACACCTGAGAAACACCTTAAAATTTTTCCAATTATATTTTCTTCATCGAAATGTGATGCAATTTTGTTGTGTGTTTCAAATTTGTCATCCTTATCGGAATGTGAGATGCAAATTTGTGTTTCAAATTTGTTATCCTCAACTATAAAGTAGGACTCATAAATATTAGGGGAAGTTTATTTTGTTAACACAACTTTATAAATCAAGTTTGACATGTTAATTAACAAATTGTTTAAAACGCAATGTGGAGACAAGGTATGTGGATAACGGCCATGTAAAACTCCTTTGTGTTCGTGAAAAGGCTTAGATGAAATTTCTCCCATTCTATCTTATGTAAAATTATGCTCCTCGGGGAAAGGTATGGTGCAATTTCTTTATCCTATTTTATGTAAAAGTTTTCATAAATTGAGTTTGACATGTCAATTGAGTCAGTTGTTTAAAAGTCGATATGGAGACAAGTTCACCACAATTTCTTTTATTCTTTTTTATGCAGAAGTTTTCATAAATTGAGTTTGACATGTCAATTGAGTCAGTTGTTTAAAAATCAATATGGAGACAAGTTCACCACAATTTCCTTTATTCTATTTTTATGTAAAAGTTTTCATAAATTGAGTCTGACATGTCAATTGAGTCAGTTGTTTAAAAATCAATATGGAGACAAGTTCACCACAATATCTTTTATTCTATTTTATGTAAAAGTTTTCATAAATTGAGTTTCAGTCAATTGACTCAATTGTTTAAAAAAATAAATATGGGTACAAGTTATCATGGAACAAGTTTCATAGGTTGTCTTTTTCCGAGGAAAAAAAAAACAACTTTGTATTCATATTTTTATTGAAAACGTAGAATATACATTTATCCGTCTTTAACATGTATCATTAACTTTAGGCAATAATGTTAATAAATTAGTGTATTCACTGGTCATATAACCATTCATTTGCAGCCTTGCTAGGCACCAAAGAGGCGGCCCGTTCTTACTTGAAACAAAACAAAAGTCTTTTCATTTTTTTGGATTTTACACATAAAAACAAAAACTTAAAAAGTAATCTCAGTGGAAAGTTGATTTGTCTCATTGCTAACTTGATTTTCTTTGAAGTTTAATGTGGGTTATTGTATCAATATTGTGAATTTGGGGAAAATAAAAATAAATTAATTAATCAATTTAACTAATTAATATCTTTGAAGTTTAATGTGGGTTATTGTATCAATATTGTGAATTTGGGGAAAATAAAAATAAATTAATTAATCAATTTAACTAATTAATATCGTTTTTTAGATCATTGCTTTGTTTTAATATTGAACTCTTTATATATGAGAAAATGAAATATTTTTACCTTCATGACTTGGTTCATGATTGGAACTGGAATTATATTATGGATTTGAATTTATTGTTACACTAATCTATCACTAGCTTGGAGCCTCCAAATACCTATAGTTGATTCTTTCTTTTTTCCATTGCTAATTTCATAAGCATCCATCATGCATATATTCAACTTTATTATTGGTCCTTTTCCTTATAGTGAAATTTATTATTATATAATGAGAAGACTAAAAGAATAGATTTTCTCCTACTCCACACAAACCCAGCCACATTAGCATGCCCCATTAAAAAGACATCATGTTTTTTCATAATTAATAATATGTTCCTTTAATATCCTAAGACATGATTCTTTTAAGAAATTCCAACTACCTTTAAGTGTTATCCTATTTTTATGTGCTACTTATGCAAGATTCAGATTTAGTCTTCGATATAACATTGTGTTCCTTGTTAGTCAAATTTCCCATATAACAAGGAAAGTAAGGGGTTTATAAGCTCTTTCTTATTTATTTGTTATCCAAGAAAAATACAATTTAATAAAGGAAAATGATCCCATTTTTTCTTGCTTGTTGAGTCTTGGAACATTTCTTTCCAAACAATTCTAGAAAATGAGTAGTCAACAAACATATGATTATTCAAATTCCTCAACATTTTTATAGATAATGCATCTAAGCAAGTTATTCAAACTTTTCTTCTACCTATTTTTCCATGTTAATATTTTTTTTTCCATAGTTAACCAAAGATTTTTTGTTTTGGTTTCAAAGGACGCTCCAATTTCCAAACTAACTTCCACCACTAAGCTCTTTCACAAGTTTGCTCTTCCTCCATCTTTTTTGAGTGACCAAGATTTTCCATATATTCCCTTCTACCCTTGTTCTAACCATTTAATTTATCATCTTGATCTAACACATTTATGGCACTATTTTTTAGTAAGTTCACATATTATGTCCATTCCTTTCCTTTCTTTATATATGTTCAAATCTTATGTAATTTTCCATCCTTAAACTAATGCATTTTCTCCATTTTGACTAGTTTCTCCTCTATGAGAAAATCCCCACAAAATGTAATTCATATGGTATTGCTTCTAATAATCTAAAGTTACCTTTCCAACCAATCCAAATATATCACCCTATTCTTACCTTACTTCCCTTTGCTACTCTTGAAGATACCCATTTTCCAACTAAAGGAAAATACTTTACCAAGGGTCCCACACAATCAAACCCCTATATGCCTTAACCCATTCTTTAATAGTTATTCCCCTTAAGCCCTTTCTCTTCATCACCTTCCCCCGAGACCTTCATTATATATGAATCTACATAGTATTTATGCTCCTAAAGCCAAATTAAACACAAAGATATTCTTTACTCCCCATTCTCCTATTTTTTCAGGTGTTGTTACTCTTATCCATTTCCCAAACAAATTGCTTGTTTCAAGGTTTTCGTTGGTATATTAGTGTTTGACATCAAATATATAGGTATGCTTTCTAAAAGTACCTCAAACAAGAATATTTCCACCTTATAGCAACCATATGTTGCACCAAACTAGAATATTTCCACCTTATAGCAACCATATGTTGCACCAAACTGATACAATAGATTTTATCTTATTAATAACCACATCTAATCCTCATATTTATAATTGTTTGATCTTAAATTAAAACCTAGATATTTTACCCACTTTACCCCTTAATCAATATGTGTATGCTTTAATGGGAACAAATTTACCATTTGAAAATTTACATCTTCTAATAACTTATTGAACAACATTAATGACTTTGAAATTTTCATGTCCATACCTATAGCTTTGTAATATGTCTCCAAGAGTTTATCCCTTTCATCTCCTTCATAAAACATTTTCCAAATAGCATGACATCATCAACAAAAAGAAAATTTGAGAATATTTTTGAATTTAAAATATTTGTCCTTTTCAACTCCTACCTTCCTTTTTCTTCCTTAATGAAGAGGTATAAACCTCCATCCCTAGTAAAGAAAAGATGGGGGATAAGGAGAAGAATTGCCTAAGCCCCCTTGAGGCATTAAAAAATTTGTAAGGACATTCATTATTCATACTACAAATAAGGGCAATGACAAGAAACCTATTATCAAATTGATAGTATGTTGATTCATTCATTATTTGAGCAACAACTTGTCATAAATCTAATTAACCTTCTAATACTTTTTAGCCAAGTTAATTTTCATCATAATGGCAAGGATCTTTAGCCTGGTCTTAATGGAATGCATGCCTTGTTGTGTTATACCAACAACATCATGAATTTTTCTATTGAATGAAAATCCAAATTATTTATTTGAAATAACACCTGAAAAAATCATTTTTCACCTCAATCTTTAGAATTTCCCCCTCAATCCAAGGGTATTCCCCTACTCTTCTTTGCTTCGCATACATACTATCCAAGATACAAATTTTCGAACTATGGGAAAATCCCTTACTAAAGCTTCTATATCACTGAAGCCCGCTCCATCTTAACCATTCTTCAACAATTAATTTCCCTAAGTCTTTTATCTTCATCACTTTTCTTCAAATAACTACATTATATCTTAACCTACATAAGGTTTTGCTATTAAATCCAAACTAAACACAGATATTCCTTAGCCGCCATCCTCTTATTCTTTATATGTTGGCACTATTATCCATTTCACTAGAGGAATTTGTTCTTTTTCCTTTCACCTAGTCCATAAGAAATTGAATTATTTATTATTTAATTTTTTTTGGTATTCCATAAACTGACATTCAATACATATGCTTTCTAGCGCAACCTTAAATAAGGTTAGTCAAACATTTTGTAACAACTATCTATTTCAAAAAATAATATTTTAACTTCTATTTTGTTATATAACCACATCCAATACTTATATATATAATTATTAGGTTTCAAATTAAAACCCATGATTCAATGAGAACAAATTTTCCACTTCAGATTTTATGTCTTCTGATATCTCATCAAACAATGTTGATGGCTTTTTCATACTCAACTCCATATCTATAGCTTTGTAATATCTATTCATTTCGTATCCTTGATAAAACCTTGTCTAAATAACATGATATCATCAACAAAGAGAAAATATGAGATGACCAATAACTCTGAAATCTCGATTCCTTTCAACTCCCCTCTTCCTTTTGCATTCTTAATTAACATACTTAAAGCTTCAACCACTAGTAAAATAAGAAGGGGGATAAGGGGTAGCTTTGTTTATGGCTTCTTGAGGCACTATAAAACCCCAAAAGTGTTACATTTATTCATACTACCAATGGGTTTGCTAATAAGAAACCCATGATCCACTTGATATTTTTTAGATTCATTCCTATTTGGAGCAAAAATAGCTTGAGATATAGGCAATTAACCTTCTAATATGATTTCGATAAATTAATTTTCATCATAATTGCTAGGATATTCTAGGTCTTAATGGAAATGCATGTCCTCTTGTGTTATACCAACAAAATCATGAATTTGTCCATTGAACAAAAATCCAAAATGTTTATTCGAAATAACACTAGAAATATCCCTTTAAGCATGTAAACTATAATTGTTGTGATTATTTTCTAAGTTAGATGGCATAAAAGCATGTAAACTATAATTGTTGTGATTATTTTCTAAGTTAGATGGCATAAGGAATGGAACTAAATTATTCTAAGGAATTAGGATTTTGGTTTTTAGGAGAAAGTTATGTAAATGTAGATTTTAGGGCCCCTAATATTCTCCTAAATTGATTAAATTTATTCATTAATCTCAAAAAATCTCGTTCCAACATATCATAAATTAAAACAATGAAAAATTTCATAGTCTAGCCACTCTTTACCTTTCTAAAAATGGGCAAGACTATTTCCATCTCTTCTTTGGTTCTTTTGCTTCAAACTCTAAGTTCACATTGTCATTAGTAAACTTGGTGGAGAGTCTTATAATTTTAATTTTTTCATTGAAGTTTGTAACCTCAATATCTTTAAAAATACTTTTAAAGTACTTTTATTTATCTCTATAATCTCCTTGAATGCTTATTTACTTTTTTCTTATAATTTGCAAACTTGTGATATTTTTTGTGTTATTCTCTCCTTTAGCTCTCCAAATGCCTCTATTCTTGACTATTCATTATGCTTCCTCCTTGTCAATAAGATCAATTGTTTATCTTCCAATATCCTTTAAAGATTTCATTTATTCATCAAAGAAAGCCCTCATGTATCATTGTTATTAAAAATACATTTTAATTCTTCTTCTACTTCATTGAGTTATTTTTTTATTTTTCAAAGATTGATTCTTTTCTCACTCTCCTACAACCACTTTTTATATTTTTAAATTAGTATTAAACTATTTCATTTCCACATTTCCAAAATTTTCATCATAAGGCTTCCAAGATCTAATTATTGGATCTCTAATATCCTCCAACAACTAAGTACGGCTAAATGGTGCTTGATGTTCCCTATCTCTTGAGTCTATTTTCAAAAGGATATGCAAGCAATATACTAACTCAAGACATAACCCTCTCATTATCTTCCATCAATTTATATGCTAGGAGAAATCCATCTAACATCCCTCCCTCTTATGGCATTGCTTCATGTTGAAACAATCATTGTTGGTTCAACATCAATTAGGTTTTGAACATCAAAGAAGTAAGAAAAATAATTGGCAATAGGATCATATATTTCCATCTCTCCCTAACTATCCCTTTGGTTGAGTGCACATTATTTGTAAGGTTTACTTCCCCTCCCTAATCACATTTTCCCCTTTCATAATAATAAAAATCCCTAATTTTTCCCAATCTATCTTCCTACCCTTCATAAGGACCATACAAGTTGATTAACTTGAATACATTTCCCTATTATTTTCATCTAGATTCTACCAATATACCTATAGGAAAAAAATGTTGGAAGTTGGATAAAATTTACGATTCCAACTAGTTACAAATCCTTTTGGCATACCTTTGCATATATGAAATAAAAGTCACGTTCCTTCAATATATAAGATAAAAAATTCATTTCTTTTGATCTAAACAATGTAAACTTTGAAATGGGGACTGTAAACTCAAAATGAAAACTCTAGCCAAAAACCATGAAAAAATACCCAAAAACGAAAATTGTGTATTCTGGAATGATGTTTTTTTTAAGGGTAACTTTTCAGCTTTTTTTAAAAATGGTAGTAAAAAACCATTTTTTGTGTGCAGAAGATGAAGAAAACACACTGAAAACAAAAAGTCTTGATGTCAGAATAACATATTTTTTTTTTTTTTTGGGTACAATTCCAACAATTTTCATCCATGTCATTACAGATGAAATATCATGACTCTAAAAAATCCTAAAATTCTAATTGTTTTCAACCATAACATTAAAGAAAAAATATAATAACTCAGAAAAAATCTTAAATTTTTTTACAGTTTTTCATCCATGGAATTAAAAAACCTTAAATTTTCAACATATTTCAAACATGACATTTTGAACAAATTAGATGACTAAAAAACACTTTAAACATGAACAATTGAATGAAAGATTCATTATTGCAAGAGTAATTTTTATTTTAAAGGCCTAAAGTATAACTTTTTTCAAATCTTAGTTCTTTTTTCAAAACTTATCCCATTGCAACAAAAACATAAAAATCAACCATCCAAATGAAGTATCCCCTTTTAATGAGGCATTAAATTGCAACATTTTTTTTAACTATGGTATTAGTCAAATGATAACAATAAATAATAGCATGGCAATATCACTATGTAATTTAAAAATTCAACATGAATTTCTATATTTTTTTTACTTTTAATCAAAATATCAGTACTCGTAGATTGAATGAAACACAAATTATTTCTCTAAGTTATTGTTTCATTATGGATATTCTAAACATATGAATTCATCATAATTAAAACATATGATCCAAAAAACATATAAATGACTCATAACTTCATGTAATATCATATGGAAGTTAAAATGTTTTATTCAAGATACCATGCAAACATCATTTACATAAAATGTTTTAGATAATTATTCAAAATCACTCACATGTTCTGGTATGCCATCAGAATTTACAAAATCTTCAGATGAATGACTGGATGCAGATGACGATGACCCATATTCTTCTCTTTCACCAACTAGTTCCCCAACTGAGTCATCATGCATGCCCAACATTTCAAGTTTCAAAAGGCTTCTAAATCTATGACTAGGTTCAACAAACTCCCATCTCAACACTATTTCTTCTGGTAGAAACCTCTTCAAAATCTCTATGAAGAATGTATGAGACAAGTTGTGCATGCAGGTGATGAACAATTTGTTTTGACCATTCACTGATGATTTTGTTATAGTCTATTGAGATGACATTCTTATTTTCAATAAGAATTGGGAAGATCATGTCAAGCAAGTGTTAGATATATTAAAAAGGGAGAAATTGTAATTAAAGATGTCAAAATGTGAGTTCGGTAAAACATATTTAGTATACTTAGGCTATATTTTAGGGGGTGGAGAATTGAGGATAGATCATTTTAAAGTAGAAATTTTGTAAATTGGCCCAAGACTAATTATGTAACAGAAGGTAGAAGCTTCCTGGGAATAGCCCAATATTGGAGGAACTTTATTGCTAACTTCTCATCTATTGCAACTCCTTTACATTCTTTAACAATTGTTAAAAAAAAAAATCATTGGGGAGAGAAACAACAAAAATCCTTTGACACTTTGAAGTAATTTAAAGATCAACACTAAACTAGTGTTAGCATTGCTAGATCTACAACAAAAATTTGAAATTGAAATTGATGCAAGCGGGTAGGGTCATGGGAGGAATACTAATGCAAGAAAGGAGGTTGATATGTTACCACTCTGACAACTTCTCTAAAGTGATAATTAATTATCCTACCTATGATAAATAATTGTATAATATTGTTCGAAGTGTGAAAATGGAAACATTACTTAATAGAAAAAGAAATAATCACACATTGATCGTTAATCATTGCAATATCTCCAATCGCAAAGTTAAAACAATCAAGGCACTTTAGGTGGAGGGGATTTTTACAACAATATCACTTGGTCATTAGATATCAGAAAAGGTACAAAAATAACATTGCAAACACGTTGTCAAGACCTCCTATAAATGCATCTATTGTTCAATTTCACAATTCTATAGCTCATGACAATTATGTTGAACAATATACTAAAGATGAGGACTTTAAGGATGTATATGAGGTATTAACTCATGGAAATCAGGTGGATGAATCAAATTATGATGAATCTTGGTAAATTGTGCATTCCTAGGGATGAAAGAATTCATGTCATTAGGGAATCTCATACTTCTCTTATTTCAAGACATTCTTGGGTAGGTAAAACAATGGTTGAACTACGAGGGTATTTTTACTGACCTTGGATGTGCGAAAACTTATCTAAGTATGTAAAAGGATGTATCATATGTGCTGCTAGTATCCAAGTAATAGGAAAGTTGGCTTGTGTACATCGCTTCCTATACCTTCTCATCCATGGGAAAGTGTCTCTATGGATTTTGTGGGAGGGTTACCTCTGTCTAGAATCGATCATGATTATCTGTATGTAGTAGTGGAGAGTTCAACAATATGTGTATATTAATACCTTGCATGAAGCAGGTAACCACTAAACAAACTACACACATATTTCAACATGTGTGGGTCCATTTTGGTTACCCACATATTTTGTATCATATCGAGATTATTTTTTACTTTGAGAGTTTTGGTCAAGTTTGTGTGGATTAATGGACACTAAGCTAAAGAAGAGCATGGAATTTCATCCACAGACCGATGGAAAAACAAAGGAACAATAGTGCATCTACTCTGAGGATAGTGCAACAAGCATCCTAAGCTTTGCGATGAACAACTATACTACATGCAACATTCTTACAACCATGCCTTGCATTATTTCATGTAAAAATATCCATTTCAAACTTGTTTCAGATACTTACCTAAGTCTTCTTTGGATTTTTCTTTTGGGAAAGATATTGTGGTAGATGAACACATTAATGAGGACAAAGTTATAAATTTTATTCAAAAAATCTAATTAGTGCATCAAGTAGTACAACAACAGTTGGAGAATATCCAAACTAAGTACACATCAAGGCATGATAAGCATTGGGTGGATCATCACTTTCAAGTTGGTTATCAAGTTTGGTTACACATCAACAAGGAAATATTAAAAAGTGAAGGTAAGAAACTAAAACAATCAGGTGTGGTCTTATTGAGAATTTAAGAAGCTGGTAGATTAGGTTTAATTTCTCATTACATGATAATTACTTGTGAATGTTGGTTGATTTTTTATTTAAATTATATTCTTCTTTCATAAAGAAATTTACCAAAATGAACAAAACATGAAAATCACAAGAGACATAGAACACAAAAAATTAGGCTCCAAGCAAGGGAAAAACCCCACAAAGGGGAAAACACATAAAATATCATATTCTTATAGAATAAGATCAAAGTGAGAAACCCAAGACCCATATCAAACCTCCAAAAAGCCAAGTCAAGCCCTCCAAATTCTACTTCATCACCAGTTTCAGTCGTAGGAGATAACACCAATCTCAACCACAGAAATTCAGAGGAAACTTGCATATGTTTCAGATCTTCTATAGCCTAGGAAACTCACATTAATTTCATAATTTTAACCTTACGAAGCTTGCATCATTTCAACTCTCAAGATTAGAAAACTTCGTAACATTTCATCTCGTAATTGTTCACAGAGAATCACCAAATTTTTTTGTCATTTGGTGGAGGATGCATGTCAATATATAGTTGTTCTCATATGTGAAAAGACACATGCTTTCAGTGATTTGACTTGAAAAATAGGAGGGACGACTTGGATTTTTGAGGTGATTTTACCCAAATTACATTCTCAAACATTCTTTTTCCTTTTTCTTTACAAGAAGTCCAAAATTGACTCTCTTTGGCTCATCAAATCCTATAAGCATGAAGAACATGCTTAACTAATAAGAATACAAATTTATTTTTCTTCTTTTTTCTTTTTACATAAAATACATAATGATACAAGTACAATGATAACTATGCAAACTTCTAAATTCTCCCTTCTACTTCATCTTCATGCTTTGCCACACTCTTTCATTTCTTTCTTTTTGTAGTTAGACTTGTCGTGCAACCTTTATGAAAGAACAAAAATTGTAAAGAAAAAGGATGAAATAATTATAATAATAACCAAAATGTAGAGTACTTATTATTTTGAAGAGGGTTAGATCCCTCTTAATCTTGGAGTTGTTCACCACCCTTGTCTCCATATCATCATGATGTCATACCTATCAAATTCAAAAGCTAGATTATTTTTACAACAAAAAAAATTAGTTAGGTTTTCCTTTTCTAGGGTTTTCCAATTCAAGTCTCATCTAAGGTTTATGAACCGTAGATACCAAAAACCTTTAAGATGTTACAAACTGTAAGATCTACAAACCCTAGATTCTCTATAGTTATCAAGATTCTTCATCCATGCGTTACTCAATGCTGAAAAACCCTAATGATATTGTTTGATATGCCTTTTATCCATAAGACCTAGCCTTCATATGCAATAACATCAATTTCTCATATGTTATTGTCTCTAATCTATATCTATGTAGACCTTTTGACCATCATGAGCTTGTAAGCTTGACACATCATGGAGTGCACACAAAAAAAATGCATGCCTCTACAACTTTACCTTATCTCATCCTTTCCAAGATTTGGTTCTTCTTCAAGTGTCAACACTTCTTCAACACAAAACCTTCTATGAGCTCCTAGCTTTGACTAGGTTTCATCAGTTGACATGTATTAACTACTGAAAGTCTCGGTCCATTTATGCTATAGTGAAGTGCTTCATATTTAGTAATAATCTTGGTTTCTTTCTTAGAGTTCTAGTTCTTTTTTAATAGGTTGACTTCATGATGAAATCTAATGTTCGTATATATATAGAGATGAAAGCTCATGACCGTTTGAGAACGCTTCACAATCCAACACTGTAGGTGTTCATCATAGGTATTTTGTCATACATGTGTATGACAAGATTACTATTACTATCATCCACTGAAGTCATTGTTATGCAAAAGGGTCAAATATCCCTTCCCTTCTAGGCATACCATCAAATTTCAAATATAATTCTTCCAAAGATTATTGTCTTACTATCATGTAGATTATTATTTTCACTATCAACAATGATCATTGTTTTACTCCCAACAAGGTCATTATCTCACTAGACTTGAAATAAGTCATAAATATACTACTTTATATCATGAGGACTTCTTCTTGCAATTTATATAATCATTGTTATACGAACTTATATCAAATTTAATGTGCCATATATCAATGTATGTCATCATACAGATAAATGGTTCAAGCCATTGTTGTATATTGCAATCCATAGAATGTAGTATTCATACCACAAGAATGGAGTACAAGCCACATGAATAAACTCGAGCAACGGGACTACATGCGAGAAAAAATACTTTTCAACGGGTCCAGAGATAATTCAACGAGCCATTACAGAATGTATAGAAGTGCGAGACATGTATATAGAATACAAAACATTGTTTAAATATAAGTGATGTTGCATGATGGTGATACCAAACGCAAGCCATCATACCACAGAGTGAGCCACTGAGTATAATCATGTGATATCACTGAGGGAATAATGTGTACCTTACGATCATTCAGAGTATAATTACGATGCTTTTTTCATGCCACTATAAATTTAGTGATGTCAATGCATAGAGGAATGTGTTACATTGTAGAGAGAGATCTATAACAAAGTGTAGAGTGATCCATGAGCCAAGAGCGAGCCACTATAAATTTCAATCCACAAAAAATGTAAATCATTGTGATGCCACAGAGGATGAGATACATGAATCATGGTAGTCACTGTAATTATTTCTAATCCCATAGATTAATTGCAAGCTAGAGTAGATGAGCCATAGGTGAAGGTGCGAGCCATAATTATGTGAATGTGAACCATAGAAAATGAATGTCACTATATTGCAATGTTAATGGAATTTCATTGTGATGTGATGATGCAATTTCAAGCTATTGCGTATAGAGAAGTGTGATGTCACTTTGTTAAATATATGAGACACAACCCATTGTAATTCATGCCTTAGAGTGAGCCACAAAATCATTAAAATGATGCGAGTTAAGAATATATTCAAGCCACCATAGAATAATAATGAGATATACCACATAACCATAAGGTTCCAATGATGTGAGCCATTGCAAACCTTGGATTTTTTTTAGCACGATTATTTATCATGAAATTTCCTCAAGCATGCCAACAGAAAGTGATCTTCAAGTCTCCTTCTTCAAACCTTAGCTCTGATACCATGTTGAGAAATTAAGAAGCTGGTAGATTAGTGTTAATTTCTCTTTACATGATAATTACTTATGAATTTTTGTTGACATTTTATTAAAATTATATTCTTCTTTCATCAAGCAATTACCAAAATGAACAAAACATGAATATCACAAGAGATAGAGAACACAAAAATTTAGGCTCCAGGCCAGGGAAAAACCCCACAAAGGGGAAACCCGAAAAATCTCCTCTTCTTATAGAATCATATCAAAGTGGGAAATCCAAAACCCAAATCCAACCTCCAAGAAGCCAAGTCAAGCCCTCCATATTATGCTTCATCATAAATTTCAGTCATAGGAGATAACACCAATCTCAACCACATAAATTCATAGGAAACTTCCATATGTTTAAGATATTCTAGAGTCTGGGAAAATCACATCAATTTGAAAACTTTAACCTCAGGAAACTTGCATCAACTCTTAAGCCTAAATTTTTTTTTATATCATTTCAGCTCAAAATTCATCACAGAGAAGCACCAAATTTTCTTGTCATTTGGTGGAGGACGCATGCCAATATATAGTTTTTCTCATATGTGAAATGAAACATCCTTTCAGTGAGCCAACTTGAAAAATAGGAGGAACAATTTGGAGTTTTGAGGTGAATTTTCCCAAATTGCATTCTCAAAAATACTTTTTCCTTTTTCTTTACAAGAATTCCAAAAAGGACCTTGACTCTTTGGCTCAACAAATCCTAGAAGCATGAAGAACATGCTTAACTAATAATAATAAAAAATTATTTTTCCTTTTTTCTTATTTTTTCTTTTTACATAAAATACATAATGATACAAGTACAGTGATAATTATGAAGACCAAACCTAGTTGTATTTTCCAATAGGTCCATTTATAGTTTTGGAAAAGATTGGTACTAATGCTTTCCACCTAGATTTGCCACAATATATGAAAATATATTTAGTTGTAAATGTTGAGAACTCGACATTGTATGAGCCTCCTATGATCCTAGATTAGGATGAGAGTGGTCAAATTCTTTCTGTTGATGAATTTGGTCTTAAATACTTAAGTGAATTACAAAAAGATGTTATCCTTAACAAGAAGATAAGGAATTCATGTAGGGGTGATGTGGAATATATTTGATTGAGTCTTAAAGGGGAAAATCCAAGAAAATTATGGTGGATAGAGATCAAGAAAATGAGGGAATTGTACCCTAACTTATTTGATGAGTATACCAGACTTTTGGCGGTCCAAAAGCTTCCATTAGGGAGGATTGATCCAAGTGGATCCTCATGATCAAAAAAAATATTGTCTTCAAATATTGATGCAAAAGTCTCCATGTTGAATAAATCATTGAGAACTTTCCAACAATGCTTGAACGAAGTCAAATGAGCATCATATGAGAGAGTTATGGCCTTCTAAAGTTTTGGCCCAACATGAAAAAAGGATGACAGGGTGGACATGTGGCATCATTAGGGACTAACACATGGTAGTATGGAAGTTGATGTGGGTGTTGTGGTAGTATAGATGGTGACATGGTTGTATGAATGTTGGTGTGGTAGGATGAATAGACTGACATGGAAAATTGACTAGATTGGACATGGCATTGATGTTGCAGTTTGACTAGATAGGTTGACTGTGCAGAGGGTTGATGTGGACAAATCATAGTGCAACCCCAAATGGACTATGATAGCATCTGAAAAATACGTTGGGGAGGTTCGAACCCTTGACATTGGTGAGGCCAGTGCATTAATCTATCATTACACCATTGGGTGGTTGTTAGAAGGTTAGTGCATGATGTGCTATATAAAATTTATATAATGGCACATAGCTAAAAATGGTCTTGGGCAAGATCGACCCCATGAATCCCACCCAACAGTCCAATAACCTTGGGCTTGATCCCATGACCTTCATGCCACGAGGATAACCACTTAACTACTATGCCAACATTGGACTTATGTGGCAAGCCAAAGAAAATTGTATTTGAAGTTTGTTGTAGCTAAATGTCTGAAAATATGAGTTAGCAAGATTCAAATTTGCAACTTCCCTTTTGCAAGTCTAGTGCTCTAACCATTGCACCAAACTTATTCCATGTATGGTAGTGGCATAATATTCTATTTGAATTTGTTATAACAAGCACTCCGAAAGATCACAAAAATTCACAGGTTTGAACCTGAGACCTCCACCATTTAAAGAAAGTGTTTTGACCACTGCACCAAGTGTGTCACTTGTGTAGAGATTGTGAACCAAGTTGTTTTGATTTATGTATTTTTTTGTGTATGTTTGAAGAAGAGTGGTGTTGGAGCCCTCTTTTTAGTTGTTCGAGGGCAAGTAAGGGGCTTTCTAGAAACCACCATCTCTGCAGCAAGCCAGAGGACGAGTTTTGTTCTAGGCTAAAGACTTGGAGATTGTAAACTTCATTCTTTGCATCACTTAATAGAGTGGTCACTCATTGGAAGTTTTCTTGGAGATGTAGCCTACACTGGGTGACTCCATGAACAACCTAGTTCTTCTTACCTCTCCCTTTTCTGCTCTTTATTTCTTCAGTCCAATCTTCTTATGTGCTCATTTAGATAACTTGCACTTAAAATAATTGCAAATCAAGTGATAGGTTTTGGATCATGTACTTTTAGATATTTCTTGATATAACAAAGGCCAACAATTAACAAAGGCCAACAATTAACAAAGGCCAACAATTGCTTCTTGCTCACATCCCCATCGAAGGAATCACTCAAATGTGGTGATAGTGACAATATCCCTCACAAGAATTGTACATCGAGCTAAATGAGGATGCTTCTTCTACATCTAGTACAAATGACATCGCCACATGAACAAATTTTGTACACTATCAAGGAGAATTTTTATCTCTTGGGAAATCTATCCAATCTCATTTAGAGTTGGTTACAACATTGTGAAGCATTTGGTTAAATAATACATTAATGCATCAAAGTGTTCACATGACTGGATTTGGCATTGAATTCCAAACCCATATGAGGTATTCATTTCTTGAATTTTGTAGGTGTTCCATTGGCTTGGAAGAAAGCAAACATAATCACTTTTTAATGTGGGACTTGCACAAGATTTGTTAACCCAAGAGGAAGTATTAATAGGGCATCAACTATGGGATACTTAAAATCATTCCATTTTCAATGAGCTCCATTTTTCATGTGAGTCAAAATTCCATGCATTCTAATCATATCATCAAAAGATAAATAATTTGAATCATCTTAAAATGGATGAAAATATTTTTGGAAACAAGGTTTCATGAACAAAATTCTAATGATAGAGATAGAACTTTGACTTCATACATGATTTTTATTTTTTAATCCAAAATAATAAGTAAGATCCATTTTAAAAAATACACCCACAAAAAAGTCTCACTTACCAAAATGTTAGCCTTATCACAACAAACCAACCTGTCATTAACAAAAATTAAAAAAAAAAGAAAAAAGAAAAACACAAACCAAAAGCAAACCATCAACCCAAAGCAAAGCAAAAGCAAACCGTCAACCCAGCCACATGAGAAATGATGCCATATCCGTTATGCCATGCTTATTCCTAGCATCTCGACCGGGCAGGGTATTTTCGAGTAAGCGGATTCATACACCATTCCATACAGGAGTCAAGCGAATCTTGAGGGTATATAAGAAGATAAACGTGGATCAGGTCAACGTGCATGCCGCGTGAATGGAAGGAGGATTGGAAACAGCCGAGAAGAAACAATGAGGACTTCCACATCCCGTAGGGTAAGAAGGGTACGAGAAATTACAAAGACAGTTGTCTATAATGTGACTTTTTGAAAGTCTTTTTGGTGCCTTTTTCCGGTCAAAATCCGGCAGCATATTGGAATTGCAAGTTTGATAGCTAGTTTCTGCACAATCAAAGTGTCCCAAGGGTTTTTCAGGGTGCTGAATCCAAATATGCAGTTAAAAAACCATTTTAACTGCAATAAATCAAGATTTAACCTCAATTTCTTCAGCGGGATTTCGTCACAGGAATCTCCAAAAAGTCCCATTATAGACAACTCCATTACAAAGAGGAAAACAGATAATTCATACTTTAAGAATAGAATTAAATGAACAAATTGTCTATGATAGTAACAAATTACAATATCATCTTAGAATAGAATTAAATGAACAAATTGTCTATATTTATCAAGTTGTCCATTCTTTTTTTTTGAAGAACTTATCAATTTATTTAGTTGAAATTATCACAATGGTTTTTGGTTATTGATGTTATAAAAATAATAGGAGTTGAATAATTACTTTTTAGATATTTTTTGGGTATATTTTTTACTATTTTTTTTAAGATAAATATTTATTGGAATTGTAAATATGAGTTGTATAATCTATAAGATGGAAATACCCCATAAATTTTTCAAAGTAGTGAATTTATTTATGCATTTAAAAGCTTGTTTTTAATAATAAATATTACACACTCTTCAAATATATATATTTTTAAATCTAATAACTTAAAAACTCCTATAAAAACCATCTACTTTAATTGGCTTTAAATTTCCTATCTTGGGACCATCTTATACTAATTAATTCCTACCTCAAAACCACCTTATATGATTATTGTAATTAGAGTGTTTTTCTTGAACTTTGATATGCCTAGAGCTTTCATTAAAGTCATGGGTATAGCAATGTTTAGCACAAGGCATAGTCAAGTGGAGTTTATGTTTGGAATTTTGATGTGACAAAGGAAGATATGCAGAACATGAGGTTGGAAATTTGTCATATTAACATTATCATTATATTATTAAATAGGTGTACACATAATTTTTTTGTCATCATATTATTATATAATGTATGCACACATAATTTTAGCTATATTTAAACTATACCAAAATATGATGAACCATCATGCCATACACATAAATAAAGGAGGGTGTATCATTATACTTATACAAATACATAAACATATTGGCATAACATCAATATTTTATATATAAGAAAGGTAATCTGATCAACTACATATTATTTTAAGAGATTATATGAGTAATTAAAGTAAAATAATTTGAAGATTATATAGATAAATAGAATAAATTAATTTGAGAAATTTTATAATAATTGAATTATTATAGTCTGGTTGTTATGAAGATTGTAATTTTAAATTCTGAATATATAAATTTATTTAACACAGAAATTTTCTTACAACCTTTTCATTACTTAATTTTATAACAATAATTTATAATATATAATTTTAATTTTAATTTTCTTTTACTTTTATGAAGGTCATTTATAACCTTCTCTCATTCCTTTAACACTAGGATGGAATCTTCCCATCATTTAAGATCTCTTGATCACATACAACTTTCTATTCATAAATATATGGCATGCATATATCAATATATGTTTTGCTTCTTGCTATACTCTTGCCAAAGTATCAACTTCATTTTAAGTATTAAAAACTACATTATGTTATGGTAGGAAACTTAGTGTAATTTTCTATTCTGTAATAAAGTGGTTTTACACATTTACTCAAAAAAAAAATTATGTAATGAAATTTTTATGAAAATATCATTGTTTTCCAACCAATAAAATAATATTATACATCAATTTGATATACAACTAGGTTGTAATATTAAAATTAAAGTATTATTATATTTTATAGATTAAATAATTTTCTTATTTTATCTTTTTGTTTTATTTTGAATCAATAAAAATATCTTTTTAATTTTTAATGAATAAAAACATCTTTTCACACTATTATTCACAAAAAAAACTATAAATACAAATATTTTTTTTTCTAAATTAGACTAATTCTATTAATTTAACAAAAGTAGTACAAGGAGGCACCGGCCTCTACAGAGCAAGCCCCAAATTATGCCATGTTTAACAACAAAAGACTGGAAAGAGATTGCCCGCAGGGGGGAAACCAGTTCAAAACTATAAGAGTTTGTTGCCCACGCAGGGGTAATAACCTGTAGTGCCAGAGTGGAATAGTTTTTTGAACAATCATCAAAATTAACAACATTGCATAAAAAAACACTAGAATAAACCCATAGTATTGGGGGCCAGGAACCCAAAACCTTAAAAACATTGACCAACTAGGTGTCATTAGGAGGAGGAGGTTCTTCCACTATCAGACACTTGTACGCCTCCATGTCATCTTCTGCATCCTGTTTATCTCTCGGAGTTTCTTCCATGTTCTTGAAACAACCTAGATTGGTGCATCCCTGAGCTGCTTTTGTGCGTTCCTGAGCTGCTTCGCTGCTTCTATGCATCCCTGAGCTACTTCCAAGGGCTTTTCTCTTGCTATTGGAGTTCTGCGCCTGAATATTGCAGGATAGGTCTTCAGAGTTTTGTGGCTCCTCTCTAAATGCCATCGATATAGTCGCTATTATGCAGGGACGTTCCGACATGCAGTGAAATTGAAATTGTGCAGAATGACTGGGGTGCAGAGATGATACAGAGTCAGCAAGAGGCTGGGGAGTAGCGTCAATAAGCCAAGGACATATAGTCTGAGCTCGCCCCCAATCGCTACGAGTGGCTGCGTAGCGTCCAGAGGAATGAGCCGTCGAAGGGGAGGTTGAGTCAGAGGGGGACGAGTCAGTCAGGGGCGACGATCTTCCTCTGCTACTGCCCCTCCTGCAGCGCATTCAATGACGTAGTCGAGGCATGCTCACCTCGGAAAAATTGAGCAGACAAGGACGAGAAGGAGCAGTATTGAAGAATGAGTGGTCAATGGGAACAGAAGGACCTGTAATTAGTGATTTAGAGCAGAGATTCAAGACCAAAGAACCAGTCCGTAGGCAATATAGAAGACTCTGTGAGAAATTTGCACCATCCACCATCTCAATGCAGCACAAAACTTGGCAGTGTCTCCCCGTTGTCATGCGCGAGCTCGGTTCTGCAACAACAGGGAGACAATTGCAATTCAGAAGAGGCGGAGAGAGGGGAAGACGGTTTGAAGAGGCCATCTTAAAAACCAAATTGATGAAGCCTCGACCTGCGCAGTTCATTAATGTGCCATTAATATCGGCGGTGGCTTTCTATATATGCTTCTAAATGGAAGCATGGGTGGCCAGGTGGCCTCGACACTTGCCAACCCAAGGTCGTTGCATAGTACCTGTGTGCCTAAACATCCGCATCCGAGACTATAAATACAAATATTTAGTATACTAACTAAATTGTTTTTTTTTAAACAATTATACTCTTAACTCATAAATTAAAAACATTATTCTAACAATTATATTATTTATTATTAATTCATACATATAGAAAATAAGAATAAATTTTCAATATAAGGAATCCAAAACTTGCTTGCTTAATTGATGTGTCTAAGTAATGACATATATACATTTTGTAAATTTAGAGTGTTTATTTTATCTATTGGTTTGGCCCCTTTGAATCTCATTGTTTACATAGTACCTCATAACAAGGTAATCACCAATTGAGCTACCCTAGTGGGCTAAATAAAAATGTATTATTTTTATTAAAGAAATATTTTTAACCATATGTTCAAATGTGGGAGCTAATTCATACCTTTCACAATTCAATAATTAAATTAAGAGACCTTGTTTGGAATTACTTTTTAGTGGTTCATAAGGGGTAGGGTTGCCTTTCCTTCCAATCAAATGTCTCTGGATCTTGGGTTGTTAACCTGTTTCTTTCCTTAGGTCCTAAGAAAACAAGCTCCTAGCCAAGAAAAAACACTTTCAGGTGATACTCCAACCCCAGGTAAATAGTTGTTGTAATAATATAAAAACAGAATCATATGCAAAAAAAAATAAAAAATTATAAGAATAGTAGGATTTTTTTTAATGAGTTATTTTTTTCAATTTAATTTCTGTATTGAATAAAATTAAGAAGAATAATGTTCTTTTGATTTAATATTTATTTATTTATTTGAATATAGTTTTTAAAAATCTTAATCTCAATTCAATTAGATAAAAAGATATTTGTGTTCTTTGAAAATTATAATAGCAACATAAAATATTTTACAAATGAATAGATTTGTTGTAATTTTCTATTAATAATTTAATATAATGGATAAAAAAATATGGTAAATAAAAGTAGTTCATTTCTTTAGATATAAAAAAGACAAATAAGTTGGTCTGCCTCTCTATCATTAGGGAAACCAAACTAGAGGCAAAACAAGAGCCTTTTGAGCATCCAAAAATTGACATTGTTTCAAGAATTGAAAATAACAACATCAATACTATGAGGATTGTGGCTTGCTTGAGCTATCATACTCATAAAACTAGAAATCCAAAAGGATCACAACGAACCAAATTCATCAACCCATCTTGGGAGAGTCTAATTCCTCAAAAATAATGGGCTCTTTGCTACTCCTTGGTGAGTAGCCTAGATCTAGAGGGAGGCCCAAGTGGCCTTAAATCCGTTGCAAACATAAATCAAATCCTTTAGCTATGAGTTGCAACTCAACAAGATTCCTTCTCAAGCTTTTTTTCTATCTAGAAGAACTCTCCCGGGCAATATTTTCATGTGCCAATAGAAATCTGTGGTGTACATGTATTGATTGAGTCTTTCCCTTTTGTGCAAAACATTTAAGATTTGGTCAATGAAATCACCTGGAATTTCGACATCTAACAAACATTCATGTTCCACTATTATTCCCTTTTCCACCTTTGTTATTTCCTCTTGAATTTGAGGTGGATTATGATCTCTTAAAAACCTTTCTAAGGCCTTTATAAGCAATTGAGCTCGAGAACCCATCTCATGGTAATATGTCACTCCTCTTCTGAACCTAGCATGCTCCAGGAATGCCTACCAACAAGCGAATATTGGGATGAAAATTAAAGCAGGGAAGGGTGAAGCCAAGTGGGAGGCAAGGGAGAGGAGGGCTCAAAATATGACCCAAAGAGACAAGGAATGCATGGAAGGCCAGACTAAGGAGGCATGTGAAGTTAAACCCGACTAGAGCCAATCCAAGAATGCATCAAGAAAATGAGGCAAGATTCACATTCACATCCAACCATATGTCAAGCCCAGGAGGAAGGGGAGGAACAAGAAGAAGGTGGTGGGACTTGAAAATGACAAGAAGCAAAAAAGGAACTAGCATGTGCTTGACTTGGGGTGGAGGGACTGAAATACAAACTAAAAATTTGGCATGGAGCTTGGTTCCAAGTAGAAACAACATAGAAACGATGAATTGCACCTTCAAATTGATAATTTAACCCAAAATTCCTTACTTCCTACAATGAATACCCCATGTGAGAACTAGAGTCCATAAGTTTCATTTATTTTATGCCATAATTGAACTAGAATCAAATCTTAGAACCTAGCTCATGTAGGAATGGTACACACACCAAACACTCTCCACCTCAAATAATGATGAATTCTCATGGTGCACGAGACTGATAATAATAACCTAAGTGAGATTTAGAGGTTTCCACTTGCATATTCACATTTGAAATGAATGCTAAATCCTCATGTATTAAAACCCAATTGTCTATCCCCTCTGGTAGTTGCATGGTGAATTGTGTAGACATGTGCTAATTATAGGATACAACGCTTGAATAAATAACATGGGAGGAGGGTTGTGCCACATCACCCACATTTACACTTGGTGGGGCAGTGACCACGCCCTTTGACATGCAAGCATTTCTTTAATAAAGTGTAATTTTGTGACTAAGTCATTGTTGTAGACATGTTGACGATGCATTACCATTGCCAATATTTAAATAATGAAGCATTAAGATTTATAGTCTTAAGAAAATGAAGTGAACAATGAGGTGTTTCTTTTTATTTACTAAAGGTTTTTTTTATGTTAGTTGGTTGAGCTTCTTAAGGTTGTCATGGGTTTCTTATAGGTAGTATTTGCATATGTGAGGCTTGCATTACATTACCTACACATAAATGGATGAAAACTATCCTTTTATCATTTTTAAAATTAGATAATAATTGTCTTTAATTGGGTTTATCTCAAGTGGATGGGAAGAATGATTGTTACCATTTCCACCTAGATTTAATTCTTGTAAGTGACATATTTATCTCATGTTAGCTTCAAGACTTGTTCTTAAAAAACCCTGAATCCTAAAGAATATCTTACCTCTATCTACGAAGTATAGAATAAAATTCTTGGTTACATGGAAAAAAAAATTAATTGTTCTTTAAAAAAAAATTATTATTATAAAATAAAGTTTGATTTATCTTTCAACAATATAATTAGAATTATACACATGAGAAACACCTTAAATTTTTTCCAATTCTATCTTCTTCCTTGAAATGTATGATGTAATTTCTTTGTGTGTTTCACATTTGTCATCCTTATCGAAATGTGAGATGCAAATTTGTGTTTCAAATAGTAGGGGAACTTTGAGGTCTAAAATGGGTCTTCTAAGGAAATTATAAAATAATAGTAGAAATAATAAAATAAGATTACATTACATCATCAAATTTTAGAGGGAAAAAAGAAAAAACTACTTTTTCAACTCGTATTTTCAACTTATCTCCCTATGGGTTTACTCAAATTTCGAGCGAGAACACTCGTTGGATACAAATTTGATTCATCATCCAAGTAGTACCCATGTTGCATACTTTCGATGGACTTTGCTACAGAAAAATGATAAATACATGAAAAACATGATTACAATCATGTTTTTCATCTATTTCCCATTTTTCGTGTTGTCGGGTCCATCGAAAATATGCAACATGCATACTCTTTGGATGGAGAATTAAATTTTGCATCCAACTAGTACCCCCACTTGAAAATTGAGTAAAACACTAGGGAGATAAGTTAATCCAAAAATGGTGAATCATCCCCCATGGTTGACATCATCATCTTGAATCCTATTGGTTCTTATAAATTTTATTTTGGTTGTACATTTTTCTTAGGAGGCCCATTTTAGACCTCAAAATTCCTCTAATGATTGTTATCCTTAACTATAAAGTAGGATGATAGTTCTAGGGCCAATGACTATAAAATTCCAATAATAAATATTAGGGAAGTTTATTTTGTTACCACAACTTTATAAATTAAGTTTGACATGTTAATTAACAAATTGTTTAAAATCCAATATGGAGATAACGTATGTGAATAACAACCATTTAAAACTCCTTTGTGTTCGTGAAAAGTCTTAGATGAGATTTCTCCCATTCTATCGTATGTAAAATTATGCTCCTTGGGGAAAGGTGTGGTGCAATTTATTTTATTCTATTTTATGTAAGTGTTTTCATAAATTGAGTTTGACAGGTCGATTGACCCAATTGTTTAAAAATAAATATGGAGATGAGTTATCATGGAACAATTTTCCTAGGTTTTTTTTTCCAAGGAAAAAAGGCTTTGTATTAATATTTTTATTGAAAACGTAGAATATTCATTTATCCATATTTAACATGTATCATTAACTTTAGGCAATAAATTTAATAAACTAGTGTATTAACTTGTCATATAACCATTAATTTGTAGCCTTTATAGGCTCCAAAGAGGTGGCCCTTTCTTACTTGAAACAAAACAAAGCCTTTTCATTTTTTTTTAGATTTTACACATGATCTGAGTTTACTCAACTCCCATATTTAACCAAGATCTTTTACTTCTGTGATGTTATTAGAATTACATTTAAAAAATCATAAAGGAACATATATGCATGATGTAAACAAGAAGAAACATGATAATAATCAACAACATAAACCACAAGATGTTGATAACAGAGTTCGTCCAGGAGGGACTATGTCTCCGGGCCCCGGGGTCAAGATGGTGTTGGTCACTACATTAAGTGCTGGAAAGAGTGATGATATACATGAATGTGTTTTCTCTATCATGCAAGTAATATGCCCTCACGTAGGAGTGGCTCCATGAGATGTTTTGCTGCAGGAACTCTCATTCACAAAAGGACTGATATCAACATTACATAATTTCACGTATGATAATAATGAGAATCCCGCCAACATAGCATCAAAGGGATCTCAATTCAAACATAGATGGCGACACATGAGTATCCCATCAACATGGTCACAAAGGGATCTTAATCAAGACATGACAATAAGTACATCTCACATCTAGAACAAAACACGATCCCACATCAAACACAAACAGGGATCTATACAGCACAATGCATCTCAAGCAAAGAGACAAAGAAGTACATGATCACGTTGCATATACCTCACATCAAGAAGTTATCTGAAGAAGAGGATGATAAACTGTTGGATCTGGCTGTACCATCAATTTCGTGGCATCGAATATCATGGAAATGATTGCTTGCACATTGAATGCTAACACCTGCACTTCACTTTGAAAAGTGGCCAAAAACTGGAATGATCAAATGGAAAATCTGATTACACCATCAGATTCGTAGCGTCGAATAGTGTAAAATCAACTGTCAAATTTCTGAATTCTGACAAAGTGAAAATCTGGGGCTGCAGGGATCTTTTATATTCCCCGTAGATTCCTCAAAGATTCTCTCCTCTGAGTCATTTGAAGATCTGTTTCTCACATCAGGAAACTGATCTCGCTATTGAGATCCTGGCAAAATTCTGAGAAGAATGAGTATAAAGTTGCCTACATTCTGAATCTAAGAAAAATCAGCGTCCAAAGAATATGGAAGATTCTCCTCTGTTGGGAATCTATAAATCTATTGCTAAAAAGGTGAATTTGACCTCGACATTGCGTTCCCTATGAAAATCTGAAAAAAATGACTGTAAATTTGATTACATTCTGATAAAAAAAAATTACCTCCCAAAAAATCTTAAAAATACCTCAAAAACTCTGCATGGGAATATTTCTTGAAATATTATAAAAATATGCCTCGATTTCCATGCCCCAGTCAGACCTCTCTATGCTGCCATGCCTCCATTTTGTCTTTCTCATGTTCGGTGATTCATTCTTCCCCTCGGTCTAATAAAGTTGAGTTTAAATATGTTTTTCTGGGTGGAGAAATCTAGGTATGGTTGTTTGGCCGGTTGGTAAGAATTGAGAATAGGTCCTGTGTAATCTGTGTTCCAACCCCATTGACTCCACAAACGGAGCGCTAATTCTTTGAAAACTGTGTTTTGATATTTTAAACACAGGCAGTTACATGAAATTTCATGGTGCATTAAATAATAAGTTGGTTTAATATGGAAATGTGGTTGGTTTTTATAACCATGTTATACCCCATACCCCTTTTAACATACATGTGAAATATTTTGCTACACATATATCCATATTTTCATATGGTTTAGTTTTTATATTTATCATTTTGATAACCACATTTTAATATAAAGTGTTTTTTAATGATTTTTTGTTTTATATGATTTTTGCCATTTGTTATGGGATTTTGATATTATTTTTTTTGTCTTTTTGTAGGAGATAAGGAACCAATGGATGAGCACCAAGTGTCAATGGCTAATAGGCCATTATTCGACTACTATGTAATATGTGGGTCTCACTTGCTGACTAGGATGCCATGCACTGTACTGTGGGCCCCACTTTTTCCCTTGTCATGTCAAACTTTGAAGAGCTCTATCTCCCTCATACGATCTCAGATTTGAGTGTCGTTTGTACTGTTGGAATTAGGGCAATGAGCACTTCGATTTGGTACTAGTTTGGGAGCATTCTGACCAATTTGAATTTTGACAATTTTTTAGTCCTGTGGGACATTTGCATGTGTCTAGAGCCACCTGGATCAATCCTCTTCATTGAGGATCTTTTGGTCCTCCAAAAGCATGAGAAATAATCTGTGACTTCTTTGTACCTTGTCTGCACTTACAAGTGTCTGATAAGTCACCCTTCCTTCTCCTTCACCTTTGTCCTTCAGAGTCATAAGCAATGAACCAACACCTGCAACCTCTGCAACCTTGTAGTACATTGTTTTGCAAATTACATGCTTATCAACATGACCAACTAATGCCCCAAGCATCCCATACTTGCCATGAGTTTATAACACATACTCGGTGGTCAAGTTTAAATCAAAATGGAAACAATACCCAGCTACGAAAACAAGGCCAAGATATCATTGTTGCTTCAACAAGTAATGGGAAACACATCATCACTGCAACACATGATTTAAAAAAATAATGCCAAACACTATTGTTGCCTTAACAAGTGATGGAAGCACAACATCACTTTCACAGTTTAATATGCAACACAAAATAAGACCAGACATCATTGTTGCTTAACAAGTGATGGAAACACAACATCACTTTTACATTTTAAAATGCAACAAATGATTTACAAAAGCACGACCATGACAAGATAACATATTTAGAAACCATTTTTCACTTATCGATGTGAATGGGTCATCCCCCTGTGGTGGTTTTTCTTGTTGAATAATTGTTTCCCCTGGTTCACGCACAGATGCTTTGTCCTTGCGACATTACTCTGGATGGAGCCTCCAACATGTGGCTCTTTGATGGCCACCTCTGTTGCAATGACTACAATAATTCCTTTTCCTCCAGATTTGCTTTACCTTCTTCTTTGCCTGTTGTTGAGAGGATCTTTCACGCTTCATCCTTTTGTGTATTGTTATTCTTTTCCAGCACTCAACAAATGTATGGTTATGTAATCCAAAAAAGGTACATGTTTTTCAATGCCTTGATTTATGTCCATCATTAACAACATGATTGTAATCAAAATGAACATTCGAATATCGAGACTGGTTATACCTTTCCTTACTGTCTCTAGTGCCATTATGGCGATGAGAGCTTGCCTCAACTCTTTCCCTGCAATGGGCACTGCCACGTGATGATGGTGATGTGTTCCCATCATTCTCTTCCCTTGACGATTTCAACGATGTCTCTGAAGCATTTGACACCTTCGAGCATTCTCCTTCGGTGTACCACAAGCTTGCAAATCGAGGTCTCTTCACAACCTCCAACGGATGCGTTATGCCTTGGTTATTAACACCAAGTTCTTTTCCTTCCTTGTACCTCATCCTAGCAAGGAGCCTCATGTTTGTCCCAGTAATTGGTATCTCCACATTTCCAACAGAAATCATACTATGTGAAGATGAAACTGAAGGGAAATCAGCATCTTTTACCTCCACTTTCGAGTTGGAAAGAACTAATGAGGGTTTCTCATCATCTGTTGTTGGTGGTTCGCTGATTGTCTTGGTGCATTCCCCAACTTCCTTTCTGACATACCCAATTCCTACCTGGCGGGGTAATTCTTCTACTTTGATAGGGTTGACAATGCCTTGGCCATTAATGCCCAAGTCTTTTCCTTTATACCCCATTTTTCTTAGCAGTTTGGAACCAATTCCTATGGTATGATTTTCAAAAATAGCGAAATCATCATTAGGAAACATACATGAAGACAGAGAATTACATTTTACCTCACATGGGTCACGTTGCAGCTTTTCCAAGGCCTCACCCTTAGCTTGCAGCTATTTTAGCAAACTATGTTTCTCCTCTTGCTCTTTTTGTAGAAGCATCTTCAATGCAACATTATCTGCTTGAAGACTCTGGTTGTTGTGCTTCAGTTCTTCCAGCACCTCTTCCGTGGCTCGCAACTGAAGTTGCACTCGCTTCTTTTCCTCTGTCTCTTTTTGTAGAGCTTCATACATTATTTCCACCTTTTTAGAAATTTTGATCATGGTTTCGTACATCGCTGTAGCATCCTCCATCGTTGCACATTCCCTTGTTTATGCTCGTAATTCACATCCACGCAAAGACTGCTCTGATACCAAACTTGATCCGAGTTGACTCAACTCCCTGATTTCACCAAGATCTTTTACTTCCATGATGTTATTAGAATTTCATTTAAAAGAGCATAAAGGAACATATATGCATGATGTAAATAAGAAGGAACATAATAATAATTAGCAACATAAACCACAAGACGTTGATAACGGAGTTCGTCCAGGAGGGACTATGTCAGCGGGCCCCGTTGTCAAGATGGTGTAGGTCGCTGCATTAAGTGCTGGAAAGAGTGATGATATACATGAATGTGTTTTCTCTATCATGAAAGGAATATGTCCTCAAGCAGGAGTGGCTCCATGATATGTTCCGCTGCAGGATTTCTCATTCACAAAAGGACTCCTATCAGCATGACATAATTTTAGGTATGATAATAATGAGCATCGTGCCAACATGGCATCAAAGGGATCTCAATTCAAACATACATGGCGACAAAGGGATCCTAATCAAAACATGACAATAAGTACATTTCACATCAAGAAAAAAACAAGATCCCACATTAAACATTAAACATGGATCTATACAACATAATGCATCTCAAGCAAAGAGACAAAGAAGTACATGATCGCATTTCATATACCTCACATCAAAAAGTTATCTGGAGAAAAGGATGATAAACTGTTGGATCTAGTTGTACTATCAATCTCGTGGCGTCGAATATCATGGAAATGACTGCTCGCACATTGAATGCTAACGCCTGCACTCCACTTTGAAAAGTGGCCAAAAAATGGAATGATCAAATGGAAAATCTAATTACACCATCAGATTCATGGCGTTGAATAGTGTAAAATCAACTATCAAATTTCTAGATTCTCACAAAGTGAAAATTTGGGGATGCAAAAATCTTTTAGATTCCCCCTAGATTCCTCAAAGATTCTCTCCTCTGGGTCATCTAAAGATCTGTTTCTCAAATCATGAAACTGATTTCACCATTGAGATCCTAGAAAAATTCTGAGAAGAATGAGTATAAAGTTGGCTGCATTTTGAATTTGGGAAAATTCAACCTCCAAGGAATATGGAAGATTCGCTCAAAATTCTTAAAGATTCTCCTCCACTGGGAATCTGAAAATCTGCTGCTCAAAAGGTGAATCCAACCTTGCCATTGCGTTTCTCGTGAAAATCTGAGAAAAATCAATGTAAACTTGATTACATTCTGATAAAAAGAATTTTACCTCTCAAGGAATCTTAAATATTTCTCAAAAATCTACATGAAAATATTCCTGAAATATTCTAAGAATCTGCCTCGATTTTTTCAATGAAGCGCTAGTGCTTTGAAAACCGTGTTCTGATATTTTAAACATGGATGGTTACATGAAATTTCGTGGTGCATTAAATAATACGTTGGTTTAAAATGGAATTGTGGTTGGTTTTTATAACCATGTTATACCCCATGCCCCTTTTAACATACACGTGAAATATTTTGCCACACATATATCCATATTTTCATATGGTTTAGTGTTTATACTTATCATTTTGATAACCACATTTTAATATAAAGTGTTTTCTAATGATGTTTTAGTTTTATATGATTTTCGCCATATTAAATGATTTGTTATAGGATTTTAATATTATTTCTTTTTGTCTTTTTGTAGGAGATAAGGAAACAATGGATGAACACTAAGTGTCAATGGTTAATAGGCCATTAGTCGACTACCATATAATCTTGAGTCTTACTTGTTGACTAGGATGCCATGTAGCACACTGTGGGCCCCACTTTTTCCCTTGTCGTGTCAAACTTTAAAGAGCTTTATCTCCCCCATACGAGCTTGGATTTTAGTGTCATTTACACCATTGGAATTAGGGCGATGAGCACTTCGATTTGGTACTGGTTTGGGAGCATTCTGACCACTTTGAATTTTGACCATTTCTGAGTCCCGTGGGACTTCTGCATGTGTCTGGAGCGACCTAGGGCAACACATATAAACAAAAACTTAAAATGTAGTCTCATTGGAAACTAAATTTGTCTCATTGATAACTTGATTTTCTCTGAAGTTTAATTTTGGTTATTGTACCGATATTGTGAATTGTGGGGGGAAATAAAAATTAATTAATCAATCAATTAAATTAATTAATTAATATCACCTTTTTAGATCATTGCTCTACTTTAATATTGAACTCTTTATATATGAGAAAATGAAACATTGACAAACTTGCTTTTTACCTTCATGAATTGGTTCATGATTGGAGTTGGAATTATATTATCAATTTGCATTTATTGTTACCCTAATCCATCACTAGCTTGGGGCTTCCAAATACCTATAGTTGATTCTTTCTTTTTTCCAATGCTAATATCATAAGAATCCATCATGCATATATTCAACTTTATCACTGGTCCCTTTCCCTGTAGTAAATTTTATTTTTACATAATGAGAAGACTCAAATAATAGAATGTCTCCTACTCTACACAAACCTGGGCTACATTGGCATGCCCCATTAAAAATGCCCCATGGTTTTTCATACTCAATAACATCTCTCTTTAATATCCTACGACATGATTCTTCTAAGAGATTCCAACTACCTTTAAATGTTATCCTAATTTTATGTGCTACTTATGCAAGATTCAGTTCTAGTCCTCGAAATAACATTGTGTTCCTTGTTAGCCAAATTCCCCACATAACAAGGAATGTAAGGGATTTATAAGCTCTTTTTTATTTATTTGTTATCCAAGTATAAAGAGATTTTAATAAAGGCAATTGATCCTATTTTTTCTTTCTATTGAGACTTGTAACATTTCTTTCCAAACAATTCTAAAAAATGAGTAGTCAACAAACAAATGATCATTCAAATTCCTCAACTTTTTTACACATAATGCATCTAACCAAGCTATTCCAACTTTTCTTCTACCTATTGTTCCATGTTAATATTTTGTTTTCCATAGTTAACCAAAGAACATTTTTTTGGTTTCAAAGGACTCTCCAATATCCAAACCAACTTTCACGGCTAAGCTCTTTCACATGTTTGCTCTTCCTCCATCTTTGTTGAATGGCCAAGTTTTTACATATATTCCCTTCTACCCTTGTTCTAACCATTTAATTTTATCATCTTGATCTAACAAATTTATGGCACTATGTTTTATTAATGTCACATATTATGTCCATTCCTTTCCTCTCTTTCTCTATATGTTCAAATCTTTTGTAATTTCCATCCTTGAACCAATGCATTTTCTCCATTTTGACTAGTTACTCCTCTATGAGAAAATCCCCTTAAAATATAGTTCATATTCTAGTGCTTCTGATTATCTGAAGTTACCTTTCCAACTAATCCAAAGATATCACCCTCTTATTACCTTACTTCCCTCACCTACTCTCCGAGATACCCATTTTCCAACTAAAGCAAAATACTTTACCAAATATTCCACACAATCGAACCCTTATATGCCTTAACCCATTCTTTAGTAGTTATTCCCCTTAAGACCTTTCTCTATATCACCTTCCCCCAAGACCTTCATTATATATGAACCTACATAGTATTTATGCTTATAAAGCCAAATTGAACACATAGATATTCTTTACTCCTCATTCTCCTATTTCTTTAGGTGTTGTTACTCTTATACATTTCCCAAATAAATTGCTTCTTTCAAGATTTTTGTTTGTATATCAGTAATCGACATCAAATAAATAGGTATGATTTATACAAGTACCTCAAACAAGACTATTTCCACCTTATGACAACCATATGTTGCACCAAATTGACACAATAACTTTTATATTGTTGAAAAACCACAACTAGTTCTCATATTTATAATTGTTTGATTTTAAATTAAAACCCATATACTTTACCTACTTTACCCCTTAATCAATATGTGTATGATTCATTGGGAACAAATATACCATTTGAAACTTTAAATATTCTAATAACTTATTGAAAAACATTAATGACTTTGGCATTTTCATCTCCATACCTATAGCTTTGTAATATGTGTCCAAGAGTTTGTCCCTTTCATCTCCTTCATAAAACATTTTCCAAATACATGATATCATCAACAAAAAGAAAATTTGAGAATGTTTTTGAATTTAAAATATTTATCATTTTCATCGCCTCTCTTCCTTTTGCATCCTTAATTAATGGGTATAAACATTCAACCCTAGTAAAAAAAATATGGAGTATAATGAGAAGCCTTGTCTAAGGCCCCATGAGGCATTTAAAAATCCATAAGGAGATTCATTTATTCATACTACAAATTAGGCCAATGACAAGAAACCTAGTATCAAATTGATGGTCTGTTGATTCATTCTTTATTTGAGTAACAACAACTTGTGATAAAGCTAATTAACCTTCTCATACTATTTATCCAAGTTAATTTTCATCATAATGGCTAGGATCCTTAAGGTCCTAATGGAATGCATGCCCTATTTTGCTATACCAACAACATCATGAATTTTTCATTGAATAAAAATCCAAATCATTTATTTGAAATAACACCTAAAAAAATCACTTTACGCCTCAATCTTTAGAATTTTCCCCTCAATCCAAGGGTATTCCCCTACTCTTCTTTGCTTCCCATACATACTATCCAAGATACACATTTTCGAACTAAGGGAAAATCCCTTACTAAAGCTTCCATATCATTGAAGCCCTGTCCACCTTAACCATTCTTCTACAGTTAATTTCCTTATGTCTTGTATCTTCATCAATTTTCCCTGAATAACTTCATTATATCTTAACCTACATATGATTTTTTCTATTAAATCCAACTAAACGCATAGATATTCCTTAGGCCCCTTCTTCGTATTATTTAGATGTTTCCACTCTTATCCATTTCACTAAAGGAATTTGTTCTTTTTCCTTTCACCTAGTCCATAAGAAATTTAATTATTTATTATTTAAACATTTTTTGTATTTCAAAAAATAACATTCAATACATATGCTATCTAGCACTACTTTAAATAAGACTAGTATACCACCTTATAACAACCATCTATTGCACAAAACAATATTTTAAATTCTATTTTGTTATATAACCACATCCAATCCTTTTATATGTATATATATATATATACATATATATATATATGTGTGTGTGTGTGTGTGTGTGTGTGTGTGTGTGGTTTCAAATTAAAAGTGATCCGGATTTAAACAGGAATGCAACAAATTACAAAGATAACCATAAACACAGATATGCAGTGGAAATAATACTTAATTTCATTAATGTAAAACACTGAAATATGCTTACAAACAATAATGGAAATAAACCAACTAGGGAAATGGTAGCTTATCTTTGAGAAGAGATGTGGTGGCTACATGCCTCTAAACTGTGTTACAAAGAGGCTCGAAGGCCTATTTATTGTTGAGAAACAATGAAAAACCCTTCACATCCCGAAACCTAACCCTAAAAGATGAAACGCCAAATTGTGGGCCCCGTTTGGGTAAATTGGTACATCAATTTCTTGTGGTCATAACTTTGGCATACGATCTCTGTTTGACACGTACAATAGCTCATTAAAAAGATCTATCCGAGCACTACAACTTTGGGAAGGGCAACATCGGTCCATGGACCCATGTTGCCCCCAGATTTCCCAAAAAACGTCGTTTAGGGCCTCAAAACGACTTCAGAAATTCAGGACCCGAAAAACTGCTAAAAATAGTAAATTGTGCTGCAAATGCGGAAGCTGAAAAATTGAAAGAGACAATTGTGGGGGTCCGAATGGGATAGGTGGGTGGCCACCAAAATCCACCTGGATCAAAAACCCATGATTCAATTAGAACAAATTTTCCACTTCAGATTTTATGTCTTTTGATATCTCATCGAACAATGTTGATGGCTTTTTCATATTCAACTCCATACCTATAGCTTTGTAATATGTGTCCAAGATTTTATTCCTTTCATCTCCTAGATAAAACCTTGTCTAAATAACCTAATATCATCAACAAAGAGAACATGTGAGATGAAAATTAACTCTGAAGTTATATGATTTCAAATTAAAACCCATGATTCAATGAGAACAAATTTTCCACTTCAGATTTTATGTATTTTGATATCTCATCGAACAATGTTGATGGCTTTTTCATATTCAACTCCATATCTATAAATCTGTAGTATGTGTCCAAGATTTTATTTCTTTCATCTCCTAGATAAAACCTTGTCCAAATAACATGATATCATCAACAAAGAGAAAATGTGAGATGAAAATTAACTTTGAAATATCTATTCCTTTCAACTCCTGTCTTCCTTTTGCATCCTTAATTAACATGCTTAAAGCTTCACCCACTAGTAAAATAAGAAGGGGGATAAGGGGTAGCTTTGTGTATGACTCCTTGAGGCACTATAAAACCCCAGAAGAGATCCATGTATTCATCCTACCAATAGGGTTTCTAATAAGAAACCCATGATCCACTTGATATTTTGTAGATTTGTTCCTATTTGGAGCAATAATAACTTGATATTTTGTAGATTCATTCCTATTTGGAGCAACAATAGCTTGAGATAGAGCCAATTAAACTTCTCATATGATTTAGCCAAATTATTCATCATAATTGCTAGGATATTCTAAGTCATAATGGAAATGCATGTCCTCTTGTGTTATACAAACAACATCACGAATTTGTCCATTGAACAAAACGAAAAATTGTTTATTTGAAATAAAACCAGGAAAAATCCCTTTAAGCATGCAAACTAGAATTGTCATGACTATTTTCTAAGTTAGATGGCATAAGTAATGGACCTAAATCATTATAAGGGAGTAGGGTTTTGGTTTCTAGGAGAAAATTATTTAAATGTAGATTTTAGGGCTCCTGAAATTTTCCTAAATTGATTAAATTTCTTAATTAATCTTAAAAGATCTCGTTCCAACATATCATAAATTAAACCAATGAATTTCATAGTCTAGCCACTCTTTCTAAAAATGGCCAAGATTATTTCCATCTCTTCTTTGGTGACTTTTGCTTCAAACTCTAAGTTCACATTATCATTAATAAACTTGGTGGAGAGTCATATAATTTTCATTACTTCATTGAAGTTTGTAACCTCAAGATCTTTAGAAAGAATTTTATAGTACTTTTATTTATTTCTATAATCCCCTTGAATTTTTATTTACTTTTTCCGTATAATTTGCAAACTTGTGAATTTTTTTTGCGTTATTCTCTCCTTTAGCTATCCAAATGGCTCTACTCTTGCATATCCATTATGCTTCCTTCCTTTCAAGAAGATCATTTATTTATCTTTCAATCTCCTTTAGGGATTGCATTTCTTCATCAAATAAAGCCCTCATGTCTCATTGTTATTAAAATAAATTTTAGTTCTTCTTCTATTTCATTGAGATTTTTTTTTTATTTTTCAAAGATTGATTCCTTGCTCACTCTCCTAAAACCACTTTTAATATTTTTAAATTTTTATTAAACTATTTCATTTCCACATCTCCAAAATTTTCATCATAAGGCTTCCAATACCTAATCATTGGATCTCTAAGATCCTAAATGATGCTTGAGGTTCCATATCTCTTGAGTCTATTTTCAAAAGGATATGCAAGAAATATACTTATTGAAGACTTAACCCTCTCATTATCTTCCATCAGTTTATATGGTAGGAGAAATCCATCTAACCTCTTATAAATCCTCTCCCTCCCTCTTATGACGTTGCTTCATGTTGGAACAATATTTGTTGGTTCAACGTCAATTAGGTTTTTAACATCAAAGAAGTAAGAAAAATAATTGGCAATAGGATCATATATTTCCATCTCTCACCAACTATCCTTTTGGTTGAGTGAACATTATTTGTAAGGTTTAGTTCCCCTCCCTAATCACATTTTCACCTTTCATAATAATAAAAATCCCTAATTTTTCCCAATATGTCTTCCTATCTTTGATAAGGACCAAATAAGTTGATTAAATTGAACAACTTTCCCTACTATTTTGATCTAGCTTCTACCAATATACCTACAAGAAAAAAATTGTTGGAAATTGGATAGAATTTACCATTCCACTTGATCGTCGATCCTCTTGTCATCCCTTTGCATATATGAAATAAAAGTCACACTCCTTCAATATATAAGATAAAAAATGCATTTCTTTTGATCTAGTACACAATCTCTTGAATCATATCTACCTTTGGATTATATACAATAAAAATTCCTTTACAAATTGTTGTTTATGGGCACCTCTAACCCCTGGGGAAAGAATTATCATTATAACATTTTCTTATGGGTCTTCTAAACTCTAACGACCATACTGCTGGTTAAATATTTGTCTCCTCTTTCCTTTTGATTTATTATTTAGCCAAAGAAATGGTTGATTTCCATTCATCAATCTTTCGGAAATGTTGATCTATGTCTGGACCACCTTATACACCCCTAACTCTTATTGTAATTAATTTTCTTATCTTAATAGGTGCCAATATTTAAGGTTGGTTTGAAGGATATTTTTCTTGTTTATATTGAAAATGGGAGGATCCAATTCTTCTAATTATTTAAAGGAACCCTCTCTTAGATGAGGCTTCTTTAGCACCTTTCCTTTTGAGAGACACCCTTGGCCTATAATAATATCTTAATACATTTGAATTTGAAGAGGTAGTTCCCATATTTCAAAAGTATATCTTCATAGAATATTTTAGAATTAGAGGATTTAGGGGAGGATTATATGGTAATTGTTCCTTCACTTATATATTTATTCTTTCCCCTATGATTATAATCCTCCCATTGTTTAGGAGTGTAATAAGTTCTAAAGGACTCCATTAAGAAAAAAGAAGGGTATTCTTAATTAAACAATAACCTATCTGTATCTAATCTTGATTTTTTTCCAGCTACAACTCCATTTGCTCCATGTCCAAATATACAAGAACTATGGTTGTGTACAATTCATACCTTAGAACTTATCTTTCTTCATTTGAATATGCCATCATCTTTTCTAACGTCTCAAGATTTTTCAGGTGAAAAATGAGCCTCAAAACAAAAAATGTACTACCAAAATCAACTTTAAAAGAACTAATAAGATTCAAGATGATGATTCCATCCCCAAGGATAAATATTTTGGAGAAAAAAAAAAAAAAACTACCTTTTATAATTGAGTATATGGCTTATCTTTGTATAGGTTTACTCAAATGTCAAGTGTAGCCACTTTTTTTTACTTTTGAGTAGATCCACACCAAAAAAGAGTTGAAAATACATTAAACAAATGTGTTTCTTTCAAAACAGCACATTTTTTAATTTATTTTCAATTTTTTTAGTGTGTGTCTACTCAAAAGTATTCAAAATTGGTACTTGTAAATTGCACATCCAACATGCGCCTACACTTTACATTTGAGTAACCTATAAGGAGATAAGTTGAAAATACAATTAAAAAAAGTAGTATTATCTATTTTCCTTTAAAATTTATAACTCTTATATTATTATTTTTTATGGTGGTTCACAAACATTGGGTGATCGCTACATCCACAGGAAAATCTTGGCAGATCAACCCCAAAGGGAATCAAATCTCGTCTGCCAAACTAGCAGGGCCTAACTCCAAGGGCATCAAGGAGAATTGAACCTAGGGCCTCCCAATCGACAAGGAACTTAGCAACAGGAAATCGACTAGTTGAGATAACCCTTAGGGATATAACTCTTATATTATTATTTTAATATTTTTCCATAGGAGGTCCATTTTATACCTCAAAATTGATTTAATATGAATTTTTCCAATTAGCTTATGGTATTTCCTTTTTAAATCACATCATATTTTTCTTTGGAAACTCTCTCCTAGGGTTTTAATGATATTTTCATATATGTCAAATGACATGGAATGTATTGCATTTGAAAGAAACCTTTCAATAAATATTTTTTTGATAAAGAGACCAAGCATCATAGTTAATACCCATTTCATCTGGGAGCCTCTTTATAAGGTATATCTCCACCAAGATTCAAATGACCCTGCAATCTTATTTCTTCTATTATTCTTACTCCAAAACAATGAACTAGCCTAAGGAATTTCCAATTTCATTTAGAATTTTCCTATTCGATAATTCTAATGGCATTTTGAAGAGTAGGAACCATAGTTGTTGAAAATATGTCAGTTCCTTTCCTAGGTCAAAGTCGTGTCTCTACCTCTTTAAACACAATACAAAAGAGCCCCATAATGAATCCTTCATAAATAGAATCTCCATATACCTCTCATTATTTTATCATAAAACATATCCACCCATAGACTAATAGGTGACTTAGAAACCTATAACCCAATAGACGTCTCCATGTTTCTTTTATCCAAGGCTTCAATGCTTCTTCCTTAACAAATTTCCCTATGAAATGTCCAATCATTGCTTTTTCCATCAATACTTCTACCTCATCGATCCCAACATCCATGCCTATCACCATCTTAATTCTATCTACCTTGAATTAAACACATCTTTTCTTCCCAAGCCTTCTCACCTTTGGGGCTTCCTTCTCGTCTTGTTTTAGATATCCTTATGATCTATTTCTCTTGATTATACTAGGTGTTTATCTTTCTCTTTGAAACTACAACAAAAACCCCTTCACTTCCAATCCATCATAGTATTGAATTCTATACTTTCTAATGATTTTAGAATTTCTAACTATATAGAGCTAAGAATCTCGTTGTGCATCAATTCATGAAAAATCCTAACACCATCAAGCCATGAGGTGTTCCTTATGAATATGATTTTTCTTTATGTTTTGTTATTTCTTCAACTTATTTACCCATAGCTCTTAGTTTTTATGAACTAATTTTTCCATTTTCTACTTCAACTTGTTTTATGCTTGTCACCTTCCTTAATTCACTTTGCAAAGCTACATAGAGGGCATAATTTTCCATTTATGGCCTTACCTTGTTACATGTCTACTGGCTCTTTATGATATCTACACAGTAATGTTTGGTGCAAGTATTCACCATACCTATAGTCAACCGGATATAAGTCATCCTCCAGGTTAGAAAGATATCTATCTCCCACCTTAATTCTTAGCTACATACCTTTCCATTGCAAAAACAAATCTATAAAAACCCTAATTCAATATGCCCACACATCAAACCTTTCATGTTCCACCCAACTCAATGAATAATTTTAAACTAACTATAAGATAATATACCAATCTATCTAGATCATCATTTAAATAACATAATACATTATACTTAAAAAAAATAAAAAAAAATACACTTATACAATCTTCTAAATATACACTCTCCAAATCTCTAGGACAATAACAAAAAATATTATCTCTTTCCAATAACATTCCCAAAACTATACATAAAAATATTTATCACCAACAAATGAATATTACTTCTCTAACATTTAACATTATTATATTTATATTATATGAAATATATCTTAAATACATAGTTTTATTAAAACATTTCGTATTGGATAATGGATTATACTTGAGAGGTTAAATTGAGTAAAGGAGCTGAGAGGAAAAATGGAACTGTACAGTGTTAAGGTTTCTTGGAAGATGATTGAGGGTCTGGAGGCGGCCACCCTGGCTTGAACGCAGGGCATCAAGGAAGTTGATGTACTGAGCTCCCGGGGCTTAGTGACCACAAGCGAGACTCGGACAAAGGAGGTCAATGCATATAGGGCAGGAATACTGTCCTTGCCAGAACGAATTAGTGTTTTAGCTAGCAGAGGGACTTATGTCGTGGGCTCACTCTGGGTTGAATGGCAGATTTGGGGCATGAGGAAGGATTTTTGAGGGATGTAGGTTGAATATTATGTTGAGGGTTATGCCTTTGACCACTCATGGATTTGGGACTGGTTATCATGCTATTGCAGGTACCCAACAGCTTATTGCATGAAGTCACAGGGCATCACACAGTGTTCCTCTCAACGACCGGACCTTGGGCCTCTCGCTGAGATGGTGGAGCAGGCTCTGCAGGCTTGCCCTCCTTGGTGCCCTGGTGCGGACGGGGTGGGAAATACCATATGACCAGAGCAAGGACCCTGTATGCTGAGGTAATAACCTTGGCGCCTACACCCCCTCCAAGTTGTTGGTTGTTTCTCATTACCAAGACAGACTTCTCAAACCACTGTCGCGACATACAATAAGAAGAAGGATGCACAATGAGGACATGAAACTTGTGCCTTGTCTCCAAAAGGGGCAGAGGGAACTTTTCATTTGACTGGCTACCTCTAGTATCTACTGCAAAATCCAAGATCCATGCAAGCACACTATATCTAGAGTGATGCATTATCAACAGTCCCCCTATGTCGCAACAAGATTTGGGATTGGTTCATGGATTGTATGAAGGGGCTCATTACTGAGTACTGGCCAACATGTGTATTGCTCTGTCCACAATACCTATCAATCTATCGGCCTATGAGAGGGTTATCAAACACAAAAAGGACTTTAGCTCCCAAAACCAAGCCGTCAAGACGCTGGAGGAGTACCCATATAGTATAGTGCTTTATGGAGACATTGAAACTGCACAGTCTAGCATGACCCAGAGGACCACAGAACCCCCTTCCTTGGTAACTTCTAATCACTTTCAAATTTTTATTAAAACCCCTTCGGGGAAGTCTTCCTTGATTTGGGTTCTTGCAATAGACTGTGTTTTGAACTTGAAGAATATCATCGCCCAACAAATTGGCTATCCCTTTGGACTACAAAATCTATTATATGGGGGCAGAACACTACAGGATCTCAGATCCATTTTGGACTACAACATTATGTCAGAATCTACTATAACACTCAACCTGAGGTTGCAAGGTGGTGCAACGACCTTCAGTTCAACAAAACAAATAGAAGGAGGCAGTGGGACAAGAACACAAAAAAAACAACACAGATTCACAACAGAAGCACACAAATGGAGGAATTTCTTTCAATAACATCCTACAAGGGGGAAAATATCCTACAGTGACCCCAAAGCAAGATGGAACAAAACCCATTCCATACATTATGGAGGAGATGAATTATATACCAGAACTAAATATAGATATACCAGAAACTGATGAGACATGTAATAATTTTGAATCACAAGCCATCATTTGTTGATTCAACTATTTTTGGCCTAAACTGTTTGAACTTTTCCATTGGATATTCACAAACTGGACTCTACACTATAAGATACACCTCTGTTCCAAGGGGTTTTTCATTGTCAATTCCATTCAATAGAGACAAGAGACATTGTACTACAGGAGGGACCATGGTTTTGAGGATCTACGAGCCTTTTCATCACGCCATGGTTTCTGGAATTCGATGCCAACACTACGGTTGTTTCCAAGATGCTAGTTTGGGACCATCTGCACAACCTCCCATTACACTTCTGGGACCATCAGGTCCTTTATGGTATAGGCAACACCATTGGTAGATATATTAAAATGGACACACAAAGAGTGGAGGAAATAATTTTTACATTCACACGCATCTATGTGGAAGTAGATCTCAGTAAAGGCTTACCAGGCCGCATACAATTGAAGCATAAACAACAAAGCTAGATACAGACACTAGACTATGAAAATACAACAGTTAGGTGTAGAATATGTCAGCAAATAGGACATCTTCAAAATACATGTCCTGAAGACAAAAAATACATCCGAAGAAAGAAGAAAACAGGGAAACAACACAAGGGTTGGCAATTCCCCCACTAGATCCTGAAGAGGGGGAGGAAGTTGATGTGGAAGAGCCCATACCAAATGAGAACAATCAAATGGACAAAGAATCAGAAGCCCAAGAGATATCTCCACAAGGACCTATGGAACCACAATTGGCAAAGATGTCAGATACAATGGAAAACATTGGAACTAAATGACTATGCACATCAGACACCTCTGATTTTGACAAGGAAAATCCCTGACAAGGCACTTAAAATCCACTTGCACTTGTATCCATGATGCCATCTCAAGGGGAGTGGTGCAAGGTCGAGAAGAAAAAGGGGAGGAAAACATGATTTTCTCCCCATTTGTACATTCAATTTTCTTTTATCGAATCCGTCATTTGAGGTCATTTGACTTGCAAATGAAATGCGACTTAGCATATACAACATGTAATTTTGTTTTCATTAATAAAATTACAACTTTTCTTATGGGGAAAAAAATCATATTGGATAACTATAATTCAAAATGTATATGAAAATATTTATTTCTCACCAACATATATATATCTATATCTATATCTATATCATATATTATATATATATATATATATATTATATATATATATAAAATTAATTTGTTTTAAGTAATTATAATTATAGAAAATAATAATATTTATTATTTAAAAATCATTAAATTAATGATTTTTTTTTAATTAAAGTTTTTTAAAGATTTTAATTTTTTTAGTATATGATTTTATAATCAGGAAACCACCCTTATCATTCTGATTCAGAGTTTGTTGGTGATGGTATGAAATGGGTTCTAGATCGGGGTAGATTCGGGAAGTGAAAACTTAATTTCTTATAGCCTTTGTCCCTACATCAATAAATAGGGATTTTTTTAACGTTTGATTTTTAAAGACAAACAAGTTGAAAATTACAATGTTTTCTCTGGGTTGGAGGTGTAGAAATTTCTCTATAGATCAGCGAGCTCTGATACCATGTAGAATTTCCTACAAATTGTCTACAAATCTACCTCTGAGATATATTTAGAAAATCTGACTGTAGATTAACTCGATAATGCAATACACCAAAGCAAAATACTATAATCTACTTCTACTATCAAACTTGTGGAATCTTAAAGATCGAGCTAGATCGAGCTAGATCGAGGTGAGAACATATAAATAGAAGAAGAAGAATCAATGCACATGAAACACATAAATACTCAGGGGAAAGCCTCAGCTAAAAACCCCACTATTTATATTATCATATAAGGTGGAAAGACATCAGAATTATACAAAGCCTTAGCTCTCACAGCTAGCCAGCTCTTAGTACAATCCTCCTGGATGCTCATAGGCAAACAAAGCTTCTCACAAGCCTTCTCCTCTACCCCCCAAGCATCCTATTTCCTTGTGCAATTACCTCTGGGATGATCTCCTTCATCCGGTGTAACACTGCTCTAACACACTGTCAGAACTGCCCAATCCTCAAGGAATATTATTCCTTCTGCATGCATGAGTTTCCTTTATAGGAAAACACATGCAACTAATAGTACACTATCCTTGACATTTAGCTCAACAGGGTCTTTCTTAGAATAGACATGCATGAGTTTCTGATGAGGGAATCTCCAGTTATCTAGAGTACACTACTTGAGTGCATGCATGCATCAACTGACTGATAACTCACAATTAGTTCCTCAAACAGTTTGGAACTAATTTAACTGGACTTAACTTGGTAAACTAAGCTAACTAATTACAACTCAAATATAATTCAATATTATCTACTTAATTAAGGGATAATCTCCTTAATTTAAGGGATAACTATTATATGACTGCAGAAAGACTTCTAACTTGAATTTCTCCAACTAATTAATCCTTAATGAATTAATTAATTAATTCCAAGCAACTGGTGAGGCTAAATTCAATTTTAATTCAAGGACAATTTAAAATTGGAATATTTTGGATTCTATTTTTATCATTTCTTGTTGCTATTTTCAACACTCCCTCTCAACAAGAAAGGAATTCAATTTGATCCTGAGCCTAAACCTTTGGAATGTTCTGCATGAAACACTTCTCTCGAGTGTTGTAGCTCCAGCAACTTCAGAAACAAAAAAACATCCAACCTAAATTAGTATGATGCATCTGTCATCAAAGTCTCTGACTACTATTGCCTCTGTCAACTTAAGAACTCTGCGCTTCAGCTGACTCTACCTTTATGCACTATTGTCAATCCTTCCCTGTGCTCTTCAGTATATGATTGCTCTAACCTCTGTCACTTTGGTCTCTGACTGCATCAATCCCACTGATTCATCCCGCTACTATGTACTTTGGGTTCTCGTTGTAAGGTACGATCCATGAGATAAAACCTCTTAATGGACTCTACCCAATTTCAGCCTTTTTGGATTGTCACTTCACGTCGACCCACCTCACACTTGGAGGTATGACTACATGTGATCCCTCTGCTGACTTGACTCAAAAATCGAACTTAGTGGAGGTCTCTGCATGAGTGGATGCCTCCACTTGGTCTCCTCTCAGCATCTCCAGTTGTGGCTCCTCCACAATTGTCTAAGACTTCTTCTGGGGCTATATGTTGAGAGGTAATTTACTCTCCCTCTCAACCACCAAGTCTCTAACATTTTCCTTGCTCCTCAAGGCTTTGCATGCATCTTGAACCTCAAGAGCATATAGGTTCTTAACTTGTGAACCATTCTATTTCACTTGTCCAGTGGTGATGTGTCTAAGGAAAACCTTTCCCTTACTGAAGACAAAATCATAGCCTTTGTCCTCCAACATCGTGATCGATACCAAATTCTTCTTCAGTCCAAGCACATACTTCACATCTGTCAAGGTGATAAGAGATCCATGCTCCCTCTGAAAAGCAACCATGCCCACTCCTGAAACACTATACCTTTCATCGTCACCCATCTCTATGCACATCTTGAGGCATTTCTCCTCCAAGGTACTGAATAAAATTTTATCGCCGGTCATGTGGAATGAGGTTACACTATCAAGATACCAACCATAACCCATCATTGATGACACCATGCATGCGATGAGGGTAAAGTCCATCTTGAACTGGTAGACTAATGCCTCATCTTCCGATCCTTTCAAGGGTCCCTTCTTGGACTTCTTCGATGGGAAATTAGTCACATAATGACCCATCTCGTGACAATTAAAGCATCTCACTTTAGACTTGTCAACCTTCTTCCCTCCATGAGAAGAATTCGATTCAGAATGGGATGCCTTCCCCTTCCCTTTCCTTGCCTTATTTTCTAAGGCCATATTTTCTTCATCGTCCTTAGATGAAGAACCATCTCATGTGCTCCTCCTGATCTCCTCCTGCATGAGATCCGACCACAGTCGTTCCCAATCCAGTAGTTTCTCCTTTCCATTCACAAAATCCTGGTAGCTATTCCAACTCTTTGGAAGGCCAAGGAGAGTGAGGCTCACCATATCATCATCAGCAGTAGTTATTCCCACATTGCTAAGCTCATCTCTGCAAGTGGTGAGCTTGTTCAGATATATGGAAATAATATCGCATTTCTCCATCTTGATTCTTCGAAGCTTATCCTTGAGCGCCAATTTCCTCCAGTCGCTAATGTTCTAGTAGAGGTCCTTCAACGTATTCCACATTGCATATGGAGTATCCTTCCCATGGAGACTCGAGACAATATGGTCTCAAACTCCCTCGAGGATGATCTGTCTCACCCTCACCACACACTTGTTCCACTTAGCCAACTCTTGTGCATTAGTTGAACCTGTCTTTGGGATTTCTAAGTCAATGAAATCCTTCAAGCCAATTTCTTCTAATATGGCCTCCATGTGATCTTTCCATGCTATGTAATTCAAGCTACCTTCTAAGGCATACTCGAGTCTCAAGCCATAGAATGCCATTGGCCAACCTTGAAGTATGATAAAAATTCAATTGCACTTGCAACCCCGAACTTCAAACTTCGAATTCTCTTCTCCATTTACTGTTCATAGCTCCGATAAACTTGGCTCTGATACCATGTAGAAATTTCTCTATAGATCAGCTAGCTTTGATACCATGTAGAATTTCCTGTAAATTCTCTACAAATCTACCTCTGAGATCGATGTAGAAAATCTGATTGTAGATTAACTCGATAATGCAATATACCAAAACAAAATAATATAATCTACTTCTACTATCAAACTAGCAGAAGCTTAAAGATTGAGCTAGATCGAGCTGAACACATATAACCAGAATAAGAAGAATCAATGCACATGAAACACAGAAAATACTCAGGGGAAAGCCTCAGCTAAAAACCCCACTATCTATATTATCATACAAGGTGGAAATACATCAGAATTATACAAAGCCTTAGCTCTCACAGCTAGGTTGTGCTCAGTACAATCCTCCTGGATGCTCACAAGCAAACAAAGCTTCTCACAAGACTTCTCCTCTTCCCTCCAAGCATCCTATTTCCTTGCGCAGTTACCTCTGGGATGATCTCCTTCACCCAGTGTAACACTGCTCTCACACATTACTCTAACACACTGTCAGAACTGTGCAATCCTCAAGGAACCTTATTCCTTCTGCATGCATGAGTTTCCTTTATAGGAAAACACATGCAACTAATAGTACACTCTCCTTGAAATTTAGCTCAACTGGGTTTTTCTCAGAATAGACATGCATGAGTTTCTGATGAGGGAATCTTCCGTTATCTGGACTACACTACTTGAGTGCATGCATGAATCAACTGACTGATAACTCACAATTAGTTCCTCAAATAGTTTGGAAGTAATTTAACTGGACTTAACTCAGTAAACTGAGCAAACTAATTACAACTCAAATATAACTCAATCTTATCTCCTTAATTAAGGGATAGTCTCCTTAATTTAAGGGATAACTATTGTATGACTACAAAAAGACTTCTAACTTGAATTTCTCCAACTAATTAATCCATAATGAATTAATTAATTAATTCCAAGCAGCTGGTGAGACTAAATTTGATTTTAATTCACAATTTTAATTCAAGGACAAATTAAAATTGAAATATTATGGATTCTATTTTTATCATTTCTTGTTGCTATTTTCAACAGGAGGACATCAAACATATGTTAAGGAACCACAAACTTTGTCTTGATAACATTGACTCCTATTTTATTAAGGTGGATTTTTTTATAGTGTCAAACTCGGGGTCGGGTGATCTTACGGATCCCCTAGAGGTCCCACTGATCCACTAATTGATAGTTCTCAAGATCTTACTATCATCTCTTTAGATCACGACTATAAATTGGTATTAAATTTTTTGTATTTTTCTTAACAAGTTTGCTCCAGTTTCATTGATGATTGTCTTGCTCTTAACTAAAGGGACTTGTGAGCCCCGAGTGTTAACTCAATTGGTCTAGTTCTCGTTGCTAAAGCACCTTGCTAATGGGAGGTCATAGGGTCAATTATCCTCAACGCCCAATGGGTTAGACACTACTTGTAAGTCGACGAGATGTGATCCCTTTGGGTGGATATTCCTGGATATTTCTTCGAAAAAAAAAACTACAAGGACTTGTGGAGATATTTGGTTGTTTATGTGGCCCTATTGGTTTTGTACTTGTTTGGGTATGAACAGGGACTCACCATTCATTTCATTTCATGTGTTGTTTTATATCTCTGTGTTTTCTATATGTGCTAGATGGCCCTTTAATTTCAATTTCATCAAATGGCAATGGTGCTGGATCTTTGGTTTTCCTTGAGAAGATGCTTGCAAATGGTGAAAATTGACTATGTATTCAATCTGTGGCATATTATTGTTGACTTTTTTGTAGCCTTTGGCTATTACATGCATGGCATTAATTTAAATTATCATGTAATTTTTGTTCTATTATAGCCTCTAGCTAGTGGATGCACGATATTTGGTTTTCGTTTATTGTGTTCTTTCTTGTCCCGACTCCTTGGAGTTTGGTATATGGAAATTAACTATTGAATGGATTCTATTTCTCTTGTTTCTTGGAGGAAATATTCATTCCTCTCCCTTTGATCTTTGTTATCAAGACATTCTAGCTATAGATGTAATCTTTATGTAATCTCTTTTTTGAAGGAATATCTATTTCTACAGTTTGGAAAAAAAGGGATAATATATATGTTAAAATGAATTATTATAAATAAAACATTACAAAATTTGATTACGTTATTTGTTTTATATAACTATAATTTTAAATTGTTTATATTTTTTTTTTGTTTGAAGTTATGTGAGTTATGAAATGACTTCACGCTTATCCTTTGTCCTGAGAAACCGTGATTCAGGGGCATCTCAGCCATAAAAATCACTCGAGGAATGCACCCGGCTTGGGCCACACCAACCCTTAACATGGTTGGATTTTTTCCCATAGAGTTTTGAAATGGTGACCTTCACATGATAGGGTTCCTTAAGAGTACATACTATCATTATTTATTCTATACCCCTGTAACAGCCCCTGGTCAATTTTCCCATGTATATAAAATAATACCAAGGTCATGGGACACATATTCCAAGATCAATGGTGGATAAAAATTATAATGGGAATCAACTATGGTTAATAATGGTTATTGTTGGCTTGTTGGGGCCTGACCCAGGTTCAGAGGTGATTTAGCCAAACAAAAACTCGTACTACTGGCCCTTTCGGCAAAAATCTGCGGAGCACGGACTGAGGTCTCACCCGAAATAGTATGGGAGGGTGCTAGAACTAGGTTTTTGCACCCTAGAGATGTCTCATGGGTTCAAGTGGTCCGGAGTTTGACCCTGCGCACATGTCGCTACGCGCACTTACCCATTCCTTTAGCCTAAGGTGTTGCCTTCGCGCAGCCCTACTCGGGGGGCCGAACAGTGTTATTACCCAAGTCCTTACTAGTAATCCGATATTAGTTGATTGACTTAGCTTATTTGTATTCTTTCAGTTATACTTAACAATATTCACAATTCATACAAGTCCGCGTAGTAAAGAAACAGTATATTCGCAAATGATATCATATAGGTAATAACTTAGAACAGATACACAGAGTTGGTAACAAAACCTTTCTTTATTAATTCTTCTACGATTATAGACTTGAGTCTACCCTATGCACTCAGCTGCAGGGGTCTGCTAACTCAGTTACGGACTCTACTAGGCCTCTGTGCACTCAGCTATAGATCCTTTTCCTACTCTACGACCCAAGACACACTTTGCACTTTGACTTGATCTCTAAGACCTTTCATGCTTATTCTCTATTTGGTTGGATCTCTTTACAACTTAGAGCCTCGCTCTATTTATACAATTCCATGGTTTCTGGACCATGCGTAGGCCGACATTACATTCAAAACTTAGGGCGGATAGCCTTATGACTCTAACATGCATTTTGCGCTTCGCGCCCATAATTCACGGAGTCTTTACAACCATATTAAGTCAAAACTTGGGCTTTGAGCCTCAAAACATGCCTTGGGGGGATTCCATGCCCAACAAGCCCACAACAAAAACATCGTGACTCGCCCTCAAGTCACTCTGTTGGTGCGGTGATCTTGGCATGGAGTTCCTCCCACTGCCATCGCACTGTGCTGATGTCGACAGCACACTAAGCCGTTGCTTGCTGAATCTGTTGTATCCTCTGCTCTGAGACCTCTGTGTCTGAATTATTTCCCTACATCTGTACCGACATCTGATGTGTATGTTTATAGTCCTGCGCCTTTGTCCAGCTCCTCGAAGCACGAAGAGTGTGCTTAGATCGGCTAGTCAGATAGCTGGCCCACACGTGTAGGGCTTCAAGCGACTACCATTTACTTTGCTTGGGAAGGGTTCTCCATTTAGTTTGACTAGGTATGATATATTCCATCAGCATGACAGCTTCCACGCCATAAAATAACCAGAAAGGGATTTGTCTCATCAATTTCTTGCACGTTGTCCTGTAAGCCCATAACACTGCAAGTATGCAGGTCCCAATCGCTTCTCTGCGCATTGCACACTTTGGTCAGCGCAGTCTCCAGTATTTTGTTGAAGGCTTCTACAGTCACATTGGCTTGTGGGTGGTACGATGTACTTTTCTGATGATACACCTGGAATTCTTCTGTGAGCACGTTGATGGTTTCGTTCAGGAAATGTGTTCCGCGATCACTCATTAAGATTTTTGGACAGCCAAATTGGGTCAATATGTTTTTGAACAAAAACTTCACAGTCTTAGTAGTGGTGCAGTCTTTGACCGGTTGTGCTTCCACCCATTATGTCAGGTACTCTTGCGGTAATGATGTAGCGCATTCTTGTCTTTCCATGAGGTTTGATAGGTCCCACAAAGTCAATTTCCCATTTCTCAAATGGTTGCAGTGTCATTTGCGTATTCAACGATATCTCGTCTCTTCGCGATGGTTTTCCGGTCCTTTGACATATATCGTAGGCCTTACAGTATGATTTTGAATCCTGGTGAAGGGTTGGCCACCATAACCTTACGCGAAGAATATTTTGTGCAGTCACGTGTCTTGAATAGTTTCCTCCTACAATGCCCCCATGTGCTTCCGCGAGGATCTGAATTCTTTCAAATTTAGGTATGTATCTTCGCAATATCTCATCATTTCCCATTTTGTATAGGTGCCCCACAATGACAGAAAAATCCACCGCGTGCACCACCAATTCCTTCTTCTATTGGATGGAGTATTCCTTCGACACAATCCCTATTGTCAAAAAATGGATTATATCTTCAAAGTGCCTATCTGCGATGCACACCGCAAAGAGCTATGCATCAAGTAATCCTTCCTCCAAACTAGTAGGTTCCTCGCCCGTTTCAATACGTGATAAGTGATCCAGTCATGCGTTCAATCGTCCAAGTTTGACCACGACCTCAAAGTCATATTCTTGAAATAATAAGAGTCACCTGCATATGCGCCCCCCAACACAGGCTTAATAACCAAGTATTTTAGTGCGGAATGGTCTGTAAACATCTTGAAATGTCCTCCTAGAAAATAGTGTCGATATTTTTGAAGTGCATACACCATCGCTAACCCTCGTGCTCGGTTGTGGAATAGTTCTTGTTGGCTTTAGACAGCCTACGACTTACAAATGCGATAGGGTGGTCCAAGCCCTCGTCACCCTCTAGTGTAGTGTCGATATTTTTGGAGCGCATACACTATCACTAACCCCTCGTGCTCGGTTGTGGAATAGTTCTTGTTGGCTTTAGACAACCTACGACTTGCAAATGCGATAGGGTGGTCCAAGCCCTCATCGCCCTCTTGTGTGAGCATTGCTCCTAGCGTGATACACAACACATCAACATGGACATGAAACTCCACATCCCATTTTGGGAAGACCAAGATTGGAGCAGAGGCCAATTTCCCTTTTAGGACATCCAAGCTCTTCATGCAATCATCATTCCAGTAAAATGTGACATCTTTTTTCAATGGTTTCTCCATCAATGCAATGATTTGGGAATAGCTTTTGATGAACTTCTTGTAGTATCTTGTGTGTCCCAAGGTAGCACACAACTTTTTAACACTTCACAATGCTTCCAAATTTAGAATTACTATAATCTTCACAAGGTCCACCATTAGTCCTTGTTTGCAGACCACGTGTCCCAATAGGTTTCCAAAGGGAGCAAGGAATGTGCACTTCTTAAGGTTCACCACAATCTGGTGTCATCGGCAAGTATCCAACATCAAGCATAAGCTTGCTACATGGTGCTTAACTAATCCAAAGACATTCCAAATATCCAAATAGACCTCCATGAACTTGTGGATGTATTCATTGAATGTAGCAACCATGATGCGCGAAAAGATGGCTGGGGCGTTCTTCAATCCAAATGGCATAACGGTGTATTAAAAGCAACCCAATTCCGTTGCGAAGGTTGTCTTGCTCCTGTCTTCTGGCGCAATTTTGATCTAGTGGTACCCTGAGAACCCATCCGTGAACGAGCATGCTTCTTGTCCGCCAATGTTTTCCCATACTTCATCTATGAACAGTGTTGGGAATGGGTCATGCACATAGGCATCATTCAGATTCCTGAGGTCCATGCATATTCTTATTTCGCCCTTCTGCTTTTTCTCTTGTACTACCATAGGGCTCACCTAGTCGGATTCTTCTACTGACTCAATAATTCCAGTTGCGAGCGTTTTGTCTAATTCTACGCGAACCTTTTCCTTGTACTTCAGATTCAAGCAGTAAGGCCTCTGCTTGACCAACTTTGCGTCGGGTTTCAGGGTGATCTTCATCATCCCTAAGTTGCTAATGATCACTTTTAAATCTGTAATTTTGGTCGGAAATAAGTCTTGGTATTCATGGAGTAACTCAGCGACCTTATCCACCGTGGCATCATCCCAATAGTCATCGAGCATTGCATACTTTCATTTCATCTATGTCCCAATGTTTACCTGCTTTGTTTTTAGTGGCACGGTGATGTCGGGATCCTCAAACAATTGTCCTCGAACCTCACGATAGCCTTCAATTTCGGGAATGTTAATATTTCGTGGGTCCTCATCATCCTCCTCAATGTTTACATTGTAACACTCCAACTTGTAGCTCAGCTGTGTCACCCATTCCTTCTGAAGCACTTCCATTGGCTCCTAGGGTTTTTTGAAGATAGTTGCTTTTATTGATTGTAGTGCATCATCAACAGTATCCCACCAACGATCTTCAAACGTGAAGGTTAGCAGGAATCCTTCATGCAAGATATCCCATTTGCTCGTGCCATGGCGGAGCTCTGTCTCAGTATACCAATTCATGGGTATGACATCTAGAGTATGACAGAATAAATGCACCCATTTAGGTTGTGGCTCTTCCCCGTAGACCTTGGTCCATTTCACAAGGTGCATATGTGGATCATCTCGTCTGTCATACTTGTTTGCTAGCTGCATCTGCAGTTTCCCAAATCGTAGGCACATCATCTTTCTGCATCCGCGCCAGTCCTTAAAGCTTCTCTGATGCGTACCCCACCACCTTGCGAGCGTAGCGCGCAGTGCCCATTTCAGAGCGTCAAAACGCTGTGGTTCTGGCACCTCTCTTTCAAATTTGTTCAGGAATTCATCCATCGCTGTCAACCCGTCATACCTAGGAAAATCCCTTACCTCTGTTGTCACGCAGCGCATGGATCTTATCATCATGTTGCAATTGAGCATGGTTACCTCGTGTAACCGATTCTGCCATCGTTCTATTTCCTCATCCGAATCTGATGTGCAAGAGCTTTCGCGCTCCTATGAAATCCTTCCATCCATTGTTGGATTCACCCAGTCTTGCTCCCGTGTGGTTATCTTGTAGATACAGTCTAGATCGTCGTTGCTTTCATTGTCGCGTATTGGCTCTGTGTAGCGCGATCCTTCTACAGGGTCTAAAGATACCACTACGTGTAGTGACTTTTTCTCAAAAATCATTTTGCGCTTCTTCAAGTTTATCACTCCATTCATATCAGTGGCCCACTATTCCCAGTAGTGCAGGATAGGGATTGTTGTCATTGACAATATCTATCACTTCAAAATCTGCAAGTGCGCTCGCACCTTCGATTTCTACCATTATTCCCTGCAATCTTCCCATTAGTAGGATCTTCTACTGGTTTGCCATTCGCAATTGAATAGGATACCATTGCAATGTGGGCCTACCCATGCGCTCCCATGTATGCTTTGGCAGTACGTTTGCATTCGATCCTAAATCTAGATTCACTTGATCCATTTCATATTTCCCAATTTGCATAGTCAATCTCATATCCCTTCTTGTTCACGTTGTGTGCTTCTCGAGCTTTCAGACTACGCACGGTTCTCTTGACCTAGTGCACCTAGTGATGAGTTCTTGTAGTCCCTTCATAGCTTAGTTGTCGCGCATCAGCTTCATGCATGTCTCCATAAAGGTAGTAAAAATTGACAGGTCCATCTCTGGTTCTAGTTTGTCTTTACTACTTGAAGTGGAGGCCTCTGTGAAGCTCTTCTTAGCTTCCATGAATGTCTCCTTTGCACACTCCAAATCGAATTCTGGTTCCTTTTTAGGAGACTTGCGGACCTAATCACTTTCTTCGAGTTGCTTGCCCTTGTCATCTCCTATCGTAATACTGCTTTGGAGCACAATGTTTACATTCATGTCCTCTTTGTGTGGCTCAGACCTCATCATTTGCATATTTTGAGTCGGGGGAGGCTGGAGTATTCCTTTATCGCGCAACCTCTCTATCAGTGTGGGGCAGTCCTCAATCTCATGATCAAACTGGGTACAGTATAAACATGATTCCCTCGTCGGAGTTGTATAATCATGGGCATAATGCCCTAGCCCTCCACAATTGTAACAAATCAGCTGTCTGCGACCCCTTCCTGTCCCCATTCCACCTCGACCTTGTTTGCGCCCTTGAAATCCAGTGCACACCATCACTGCATCTTGATCAAGGGCTTGCACTTTGGTTTGCACCCTGTAGGTAGGGGTCTGATCTATCATTAGCTCATAACTTCTATAGGTGCGCTCATCATGGCCTACCGACCTGTAGAAATTACAGAACAATTGTTAGGATGTCTGCGTATACTTCTGTAATGGAGGAAAATTATTCGTAGTATGTTTTCCTCCTATCTGACAAATCGCACACCATAATGCAAGCGCTGCGCTTGGCCTTGCTTGTGCCTATGGTCTTAATGGCATCAGCCCTCCTCCCACCAAGTAGTTTGCGAAGACTAGACAATGGTCCTTGTCATGTCCATGTCCCTTGCACTTTATGCATCATACCTCCTCACGTGCCTCTAGGCGAGTTGTCCTGTCCTGTTTCAAACTTTGCAATTCCAAACATAAATTTTTTGATTGCGCGTGGAGTTATTGGACTCCCAGGCGAGGATCTTGTATCAGGGTCTCGTGTAATCTCATTGTAATCTCCAAAGCTTCGGCTTGGGTGGATAACTTCTATTGTGACAGCGCAATCCTTAGATGTTGTGTTAGTGACACTACAAACCATGCACGATGTTGTCCATTCATCAAGGTCATGTTGACTTTGTGAAACATACTCTTCAGTATCTGGTCCAGCTCCCAGGGGGTCTCGCCTGGAAGCATCGTGATTTCCTTAAACCCTATAATCGACTATCTCTCTGAGTTTGGCCTGCTAAATTCCCTGTTTAGGGCAGCCTGGATATCTGTGATCCCCATGTTTGGATGGTCATTAGAGTGTTTAATGTACCATGTTAGTGTGTGATCCTGCAATGCAGTTACCGACATTGCCTTATTTATATTGTCATCCACAACTCCTTGTGTTTCCCATACAACTTTTACTATGAACCAAAATTGGTCAGGATCTTCATTCCCTACTCCTTTGAACATCGACAATTCTATCATGCTCGCCATATTGAATTGTGGTGGTGGCGGAGGTGGTGTGGGCGGAGATGCGGGTGAAGGTGGTGAGATTGGTGGTGGTGTAGGTGGGGGTGGTATTCGCAGAATTCACTGCCTTATCAAACTGATCACACTTCTTGGTGGAACTTTCACAAGCTCTTCCTCGCTTTCTCGCCGAAGTGAAATCAAGGGGCTATTCTTTATCTCTTTCCTACCTTCATTTCTATAGATCCTCCCACTCTATGTAGCCCCAAACATCAATTTATTTACATAAGTCGCTTTTCACACAATAGCATTTTAATCCAAGTGTTTAAAGATTTAATGTACTTACCTCGTGGTCCTTTGAGGAAGCATTGGTAGTTGACTGAAGTATCTACCACGAAATCAGTGGTAAACCCTCCTATACTTCGATTGAGTTAATGGTCCATAGTGTGCTAATCTTATCTTCCAATGCTTCTAGTCTGCGCACCAACTCTGGAGTCCACACAATCGGTTTGTCGAGCCTACACCTTCCCTGACTGTCTTCTAGCTTCGCGATCCACTCCTATAATTCAGAGGGGAAGGATTCAAAGAAAAATTCATGGATTTTCATATATAAGTAGTGCTCTAACCACTGTTCCTTTGATACTCACGGGTTCCTATTTTCCTGTGTCGCGAACTCGTGAATCTTTTTGTACAACCACCCTTCAATTTCTTTCTTTGTTGGATTCCAGTGACACAACATTAGACATCCCTTATGCAGATCCCAGTCCCGGTAATGGAACCATTTATTGGCTTGTTGGGGCCTAACCCAGGTTCAGAGGTGATTTAGTTAAACAAATCCCGGTACTATTGGCCCTTTCGGCAACAATTCGTGGAGCGTGGACTGAGGTCTCACCCGAAGTAGTATGGGAGGGTGCTAGAATCAGGTTTCTGCACCCTAGAGATGTCTGATGGGTTCAACTAGTCCGCGGTTCGACCCTGCATGCTCGTCGCTACGCACACTTACCCGTTCCTCGCAGTCTAAGGTGCTGCCTTCACACAGCCCTACTTGGGGTCTGAACTGTGTTATTACCCAAGTACTTACTAGTAATCTGATATTAGTTATTTAACTTAGCTTATTTGTATGCTTTCATTTATACGTACCAATATTCACAATTCATACAAGTGCGTGCAGTAAAGAAACAATATATTCACAAATGATATCATACAGGTAATAACTCAGAACAGATACACAAAATTGGTAACAAAACCTTTCTTTATTAATCTCTTCTCCGATTACAGACTTGACTTTACCCTACGCACTGAGCTGTAGGGGTCCGCGCACTCAGCTGTGGACTCTACTAGGCCTCTACGCACTCAGCTACAAATCCTTTTCCTACTCTACGACCCAAGACACACTTCGCACTTTGACTTAATCTCTAAGACCTTTCATGCTTATTCTCTATTCGATTGGATCTCTTTACAACTTAGAGCCTCACTCTATTTATACAATTCCATGGTCCGCGGACCATGGGTAGGCTGACATTACATTCAAAACTTAGGGAATACAACCTTATGAATCTAACATACATTTCACACTCCGCGCCCACAATTCACGGAGTCTTTACAACCATATTAAGTCAAAACTTGGGCCTTGAGCCCCAAAACATGCCTTGGGGGGATTCCATGCCCAACAGCTATGGAAATTAGAAAAGGCATTGGAAAAGGAAAAGAGACAATAAATAACATTTAATTGAGAAAATAAAGGAAAATAGGAGAAAAGGAAGGTGAAGAGGCACAAATTTGCATGCAAGGGAAATTAGAGAAAAAAATGAAGGAAAATGAAGAAAAAAGGAGACATCAATAATAAAAAGGCATAAGAGAAACAATTGATGGCTTATGTCAGTTCAGTTTTGGTTATCTCCCTCCACACTCTCATTTTCTCATGCTCTTGCACACCTAGAGTATTCTTGGAGCACTTTATCATTCACTTGGATTTGGAGAAAGCAAGCAAGTGAAAGAAAGGAATTGCACGGAGGTAGTTGGATCAATAACTACAACTGGGATACTTTGCAGGTAACAGGTTTCATGTGTGGTTTCCTTGTTGGTTTTTTCGATGCATGGTATAGGCATGCAGTTCCTGGGTTATGTGTTGTCATTGGCATGGAGATTCCCTGGATTTACAAAGGTTTCAACCTCGCCTTTCCATTTCGTGGAAATCCATGATGTAATGGGTTTTTCCATTTGGTTTTCTAATTGCTTCTTAGGTTTCCTATGGTTTTGGGTCAGAACAAATCCTCTAGAGCCCTCAAATATATTGGGTTCCCTGGAGGCTGTGGGTTGAGTTACTAGTCCCTAGAGCCTGTAGGTTGGATAAATTCTTTGGAGCCCTTAAACAACCTGGGTTCTTGGAGACTGTGGGTTGAGTTGCTAGTTCTGGGAACCCTGGACAGCTTGGGTAGAGACTGATCTAGTTGATTTTACTGATTTTTAGATTGTATAGCTGAGATCACTTTACTTGAGGCTGAGGTGGTTTGGCCTTTGGAAGCCCTGGTTGGTTCTATTTTGGTTTAACCCTTATGATCCCACATTCATTCTTAGAATATTACATGGGGGTGATTGGTTGAAAGAGATATTTGGTTTAGCACAATCTATGGTTGGGTGGTACATGGAATTCCTTGAGTTGGTTGCCATTTTCATATGTTAATTTGAGTTATTTTCCTATGGTGATCTATGAGAAATTGTACTGGTTATTATGGTGATCTTATGGTTGATTTGTCATAGTTTATATTTTGGTAATATGCATGGTTTTATGATGTGCTCTAGCTATGGCTCTTCTTCATGATTTGATAAGTTACTGGATGGTTGATTAATGGATGGGATAAAAAGTGTTTTTGCAGCTAGCTTGAGAGGGCATTGAGCCTTCTTTGTTATTTTTAGATTGAGTTCAAAAACTGATTATCAGATATCCATTCATGACCTATAGCTCATATATTTACTATATATTTGGCAAAATGTCTATCTAGTAGTAGGCATGTCTAGGTGAAGATCTTGCACAAGTTTTGATTGGTTAGCATTGTTATCATCATAGTCATTATTCTGGAAAGTTACAGGAAGTTCTGGGCAATGCTCTAGAGGTTAGCTTGAAAAATTGGCATAGATCTCATGATCGCATGCACATAACAGAGGAAATTGGGTCACAATTCCATGCAAGCAGGCTTATGGGTGCGGTTAGAGCCTCATAGCCATATGCATAGTGTGTCAAGGGTGTGGTTGGGGAGTAAACCTAGTGAAAAAGAGTTCCATCTTATGGATTGAATACCTAGGGTGGTTGGTAGGCTTCCAAGTGGTTTGTAGTCTCTAGGGGATGTCAGTATATGTTTAGGTTTGTAGGCCCCACTTCCATAGCTAGAACTTGGAGGTTTGGTCATATCGTAGTGACACTCAACCCATGTTTACCCTAGAGAGTTTGTAAAAGTGGGTAAATGTGGGAGGATGCATTACAGGGTGGTATCAAAGCGAGGTTGTAGCACTAGACCTTAGGGTAGATGTGATTGTTATGCATGCATGTCAGTTTTTATGAGTTTATCATGTATTCATGTTATCTAGTTACCGTTATGGATATCATGACCTTATTTATGTATGAGTTGATATGCTTGTGAAGTTGTATCATACTAATATGGATTGATTATGCATATGCGATAACCTCCCCTGAAATATACTAAGGTATGACTTTAATTATGTCTCTATTTGGTTTATCTAAGATGACATGTTTGCAGGAGATAGACTATCAGAGATGAAAAGAAGAATGGTGGACTACAGTTCACATGAATCCCCTTATACGTGTGGTGTGAATTCAATGGAATGGGACAGGTCAGTTGAGCAGCAAGGAGAAGAGTACTCTCTTGATATAGTAGATACACTAAGAAGTTTGAAAGAAGAAATCAGACATTGTAAGGCAGATAATAACAGGTTGATTGAGGCATAGAAAAGGCTTTCCAAAGATCAAGAAAAGAAACTAGAGGTTAATGTAGTCATCCTTAATAGTCTTTTATCTTTGCACAAGTAGGGGCAATTGAGAATCAATCATGGACAGGAAGAAAAGAAAAATGGGGCATATGGTAGCAGGTCTCATAAAGCACATAGGTTGGACAAGGATGACACAGTCAAAGGTGAAAAATATTTGGATACACCTTACAAGTGGGCTAACACTCATGGAGAGAGATGTAGTATTTATGAGAGGAGTTCAAGAAAGCTAAGCTTCTTAATTTTGATGGGGATGCGAATAAATCATAGGATGCAAAATCATGGCTATTTAGGATGAAGAATTTCTTCAGATTGCATGATTATTCAGAGAATATGAAATCCAAAATAGTGATCTTCAGTCTCAAGGGAAAATAAAATATCTGGTGGGAATATGTGAAGTGTGTCATAGGCATCGTGGTAGAGGAGCTAAGTTGGCATGAGTTTAAAAGACTCTTTAAGAATAAGTAATTGTCAGAAAGATATTATGAAGGAAAGGCCAAGGAGTTCTATGAGTTGAAGACGGGTTCCATGATAGATGAACAATACATGACTAAGTTTTTAGAGTTGTTGGGGTATGTGCCTTACCTCAAGAATGAGAAGACAAAGGTTCAAAGGCTCATCATTGGATTTCCTTTAGCATTTAAAGATCATATTGAGTATGACAAGCCTCAGTCATTAGAGGAAGTCATCGAGAAGTTGAAGAATTGTTATGAGCAGTCAAAATGCAAGTCTGGGACTAAGTGGGATGGGGAATGGAATGAGAATACTAAAGGAAAATGGGTTAAGAAGTGAGGACGACTTTAGGATGCATGTAACAAGGAGAATGCAGCGACGTAAAAGAAGTTCCATGCAGTTGATAGAGGACATGGATTTTAGTTTGAGGAGAAAAATAAGGGCAATGACAGAAATCCTCTAAGGTGTTGGACTTGTGGTGGATAGCATCGCAGGAGTGAGTTCCCATCACACCAAGGTGGAAGGCCTTAGATTTACAGTGCTCAGGAGGCACAAATAGTTGTAGATGTTGGACAGAGCATTTTTTGGATTTATGCAGTAGTGGATAATAGGTAGGATGGTCATCAAGCATCCATTATTGAGATGGTAAGTAAGCTTTGTGATCAAGTTGTTTCTATTTTTATTGATCCTAGATCAAATTATAGTTATATCAATCTTGATATGGTGGATAAGTGTTGCTAACTAAAGAAGTACATGTAAAATCTTGGTTGGTGCAGTTGGCTATAGGGACCAAGAGAAGAGTTCATCATTGGGCGAGATATTGTGCATTTCAGCTAAATTATATGCCTATATTAGCACATGTAAATGTGCTTCCTTTGGGATCATATAGTATGATTTTGGGTATGGATTGGTTGTTCATTCATAGGACTAAGGTATACTCCTATGATAAGGCTATTGAGTGCTTGGATAATGATGGGGAAATAATAATTTTGCAAGGAAAGAAGAAGCATATATCAGTGAGAACGGTTACAAATATGCAAGCAAAACACTGTGGCCGAATAGGATGTGCATTATTTGCAGCTCATATTTCTAGTGATAAAGGGAAGGATGTTGAGGATGATGAAGTCCTGAAGAGGTACCCTGTTTTGAAATAATTTCAAGATGTGTTTCTAATAGAGATTCCAGAGTCACCTCCTCATAGGGTGATGGACTTTTCTATTGAGTTGACGCTAGGAGTAACACCAACAACTAAGGCACCGTACAAGATGAGTACTCCATAGTTGGTGGAATTGAAGTCGTAGCTTAAGGAAATGCTTGATAAAGGACACATATGGCCATATGTGTCGCCTTGGGGTGCACCAATATTGTTTTTAAAGAAGAAAGACAATACTCTCATATTGTGCATTGATTACTAATAGTTGAGTAAGGTAACTATCAAGAATAGGTGTCCATTGTTGAGGATTGGTGACTTGTTTGGTCAACTAAAGGAGTATTAGTGTTCTCAAAGATTGATTTCAGATCAAGATATCATCAGGTGCACATCAAAGAAGAAGAAATCTACAAGACTGCATTTCATACAAGGTATGGACATTATGAGTTTGTGGTGGTTCCTTTTGGTCTTACTAATGCTCTGGCCACTTTTATGTGTTTGATGAACATTGTGTTGCATCCTTACCTGGACAAGTTTGTGATAATGCTTATTGATGATATATTGATATACTCCAAGAATGAGGAAGAGAATGTAGGGTACTTGGCAGCAATGTTGATATTGTTGAGAGAGCATTATTTTTATGCCAAGCTCAACAAGTGTACTTTCTTTCTGTCTCAGATTCACTACTTGGGATATGTTTCCAAGGAGGGGATAGTAGTGGACCTGAAAAAGACTAAATCTATCATGGAGTGGCCAACTCCTTGGAATGTGGATGAGGTCAGATAATTCGTGGGACTAGTAGTTTATTACAAGAGGTTCATCAAGAACTTCTCATGGATTAGCTATTCTATTACATTTTTGTAGAAGAAAGAGAACATGTTTGAATGGACTAATCAGTGTGCAACTAGTTTTGAGTAGTTGAAGCATTTGCTTGCAGATGCTCCAGTCTTGAACATTGCAAATCCTGATAAGGATTTTGTGGTTTGTACAAATGATTGCAAGGAAGGACTTGGTGGGGTCCTTATGTAGGAAGGGAAAGTGGTATGCTATGAGTCAAGGAATGAATGAACATGAGGGGAACTATGTGACTCATGATCTTGAATTGGCATCTATCGTCCATGCATTAAAGATGTGGAGACATTATCGCCTTAGAAGGAGGTTTTTTTTGATGAGTGATCATAATCGACTGAGGTATATTTTTGACCAACCTAGTCTGAATTCCAGGAAAGCTATATGATTGGATACCCTTAGTGATTTTGACTTTGAGATTAGGTATATTAAGGGTAAGGAGAACAAGGTTTCAGATTCTCCCAGTAGGAGGGTGCAAATGAATCAATTTCAGTTGTAAGATCTTACGGGAAAAATTTACAGTAGCACATCTTGCATGTAGGGCAACATGATGAGAGGCACCGGTAGCTAAAGCAAAAGCTGCAGAAACAGGGTGAAGTTGATAGGGATGAGTAGTATCACCTCACGATAGATGGGTTGGTGAGATTCAAGAATATGATTTAAGTGCCAGATAGTAGTGAGTTGAAGAAGCTTATCTTGAGGGAGTTTCATGTTGAGTCATATTCATAACACTCAAGTTACTAGAAGACTTTGATAGTTGTTAAGAAGTTCTATTATTGGTTGAATCTGAAGAAAGAAGTGGTTGAGTTTGTTGCAAGATGTTTGGAATCTCAATAGGTGAAAGCAAAGCGCAAACATATAGGTGGTTTTTTGTAGCATATTTTGTTTCTAGAATGGAAATGGGTGCTCATTTCCATGGACTTCATTACAAGTTTGTCAAGGACATCAGAGCAGCATGATTCCATCATGGTAGTGGTTGACAGGTTGAGCAAGGTAACTTACTTCATTGCAGTGCAGTCTATGAATTCAACTAGTGAGGTAGCTTAGATATTCATCAAGGAGATAGTGAGATTGCATGGTGTTCCCAAGGATATCATATCAGATAGAGAGGCCAAGTTCACTTCCAAGTTTTGGAAGGAGTTGTTTGTAGGCTTGGGGACAAAGTTAGCTTTCAATGCAACTTATCATCCATAAAAAGATGGACAGAAAAAGAGGGTTAACAAGATTCTTGAGTACATTTTGAGGATGTATGTCATGCATCAACACAAGAAGTGGGAGGAGTATCTTCCACTAGTGAAGTTTTCATATAAAAATGGGTATCCAGAGTCCTTGATGATGAGTCCATTTCAGGCTCTTTATGGGCAGAGTTGTGATACCCCTATCAATGGGAGTGATCTAGTGAATAGAGTGTTGATTGGACCAAATATGTTGTTTGAGATAGAGAAAGAGATGTAGGTTATTAGAAGGAATTTGAAGGCAACACGGGACATGTAGAAGAGTTATGTGAATCAATATAGAGCGTTCAAGGAGTTTTAGGTTGAGGAGCATGTGTACTTATGCATCAAGCCCAAGAGGAGCTCCTTGAGGATTGGGTCATGTGCCAAGATGGCACCTCGGTATTATGGGTTTGTTGAGATCCTTGAGAGGATTGGACCACTAGCCTATAGACCTACACTTTTGCAAACAGTGAAAGTCCATAATTTTTTTTCATGTTTCATTGCTTAAGAGATATGTCCAAGATGTTGATCATGTGATTGATTGGTTTATATTGGAGGTGGAACAAGAGGGAGAGTTCCAACCAGAACCTTAGTGCATTTTTTTGCAGAAACAACTCATGCTCCAAAATCGAGCAACATAGCAAGTTAAAGTGCAGAGGAAGCACTTTGGTCCTGATGAAGCTGCATGGTAGATGCTTTATTATATGCGGATTTGTATCCTTCCTTATTTGTTGGTTGAGAAGGTGTGTTTGATATATGCATTTTCGTTTATATAGAGTAAATACTGCAAGGAGTCATCTTATGAAGCTCCAGCAAGAAGCATGTTGTAAATAATGCATCGAGTTCTGTTATAAAGCTCCAATAAGCAATATGTTGTTCATGGTTTCAATAATTTGGTATGATGTAAATGTTGCACCAAGTTATGTTATAAAACTCCATGGGAAACATGTTTTGTTGGTTATAAGTGTCATTGAACATTGAGGACAGTGTTCCCCCAAGGGGGATGGGTTTGTAACAACCCCTGGTTGTTTTTCCATGTAAATAAAATAAGACCAAGGTCATGGGACATATATTCCAAGCTAAGTGGTGGTTAAACATTATAGTGGGAATCACTTGTAGTTAATAATGGCTGTGGAAGTCGGCAAAGGTAGTGACAAAGGAAAACAGGCAATAAATGACATTTAATTATGAAAATAAAGGAAAATAGGAGAAAGGGAAGGCGAAGAGACACAAATTTGCATGCAAGGGAAATTAGAGGAAAAGTGATGGAAAATGAAGAAAAAGAGACATCAATAATAAAGAGGCATCATAGAAACAATTGACGGCTTTTATAAGTTCTAGCTTTTGTCAGTTCATTTTTGGTTCTCTTCTTTTGCGACAACCCCTAGATGATTTTCCATGTAAATAAAATAATACCAAGGTCATGTGACATGTATTCTATGTTGAATGTTGGGCAAACATTACAGTGGGAATCACTTGCGGATTAATAATTTGGCAAAGGAAAAGAGGCAATAATTGGCATTTTAATTATGAAAATAAAGAAAAATAGGAGAAAAAGAAGGTGAAAAGACACATATTTACATGCAAGGAAAATAAGAGGGAAAAGGAAGGAAAATGAAAAAAATAGAGGCCTCAATGATACAAAGGCTTCAGAGAAATAGTTCAGCACAACTTTTGTCAGTTAGTTTTTGGCTCTCTCATTCATTCTCTCATTCTCTCATACTCTTGCACACTTAGAGCATTCTTGGAGCATTCTTGGATCTCTCTAGTATTCACTTGGATTGGAGAAAGAAATCAAAGGAAAGCAAGGGAGTGCAATGGAATAGTTGGAACAACAACTACAATAGGGATACTTGGAAGGTAATTGGTTGCATGTGTGATTTCCTTGTTGATTTTTGGATGCATGGTATATGCATGTGATTCATTGATTATCTGTTGCCATTGGCAGGGAGATTTTCCTGGATTGATAGTGGTTTCAACCTTGCCTTGCTATTTCTTGGATAGCCATGGAGTTGTGGGTTTCCCACTTGTTTTTTTGATTGGTGCTCAGGTTTCCTATGGTTGTGGGTTGGAACAAATGCTTTGGAAGCCCTAGAATAGTTTGGATTGAGTTACTAGTTCCTAGAGTCGTTGGTTGGTACAAATGATCTGGAGCCCTTGGTGGGTTGAGTTGCTATATCCTAAAGCCATAGGTTGGTACAAATGCTCTAGAGCCCTTGGTGGGTTGAGTTACTAGTTCCTGGAGCCGCAATTGGAACAAATTTTCTAGAAACCTATAAGGTTGGATCAACAACTACAATAGGGATACCTGGCAGGTAACCGGTTGCATGTGTGATTTCCTTGTTGATTTTTGGATGCATGTTATATCCATGTGATTCATTGATTATCTGTTTCCATTGGCATGGAGATTTTCCTAGATTGATAGTGGTTTCAACCTTGCCTTACCATTTCCTAGATAGCCATGGTGTGGTGGGTTTCCCTCTTGTTTTTATGATTGGTGCTCAGGTTTCATATGGTTGTGGGTTGGAACAAATGCTTTGGAAGCCCTAGAAAAGTTTGGGTTGAGTTACTAGTTCCTAGAGTCATAGATTGGTACAAACGCTTTGAAGCCCTTGGTGGGTTGAGTTACTATATCCTAGAGTCGTGGTGGGTTGAGTTATTAGTTCCTGGAGACACAGTTGGAACAAATTCTCTAGAGCCCTAGAAGGTTGTTGGTTGAGTTACTATTTCTTGAAGCCCTAGAAATATTGGGTAGAGATCGATCTGGTTGATGTTAGTGATTTCTGGACCACATAGGTGAGATCACTATATTTGAGGGTTGAGGTGGTTTAGACTCTAGAAGCCTTGTTTGGTTTTGTTTTGGTTTATCCCATGATATCCCACATTCGTGCTTGGAATATGGCCCGGGGGTGATTGGTTGAAATAAAGATCTGGTTCACCCCAATCTATGGTTGGGTGATACGTGGAAGTCCCTGACTTGGTTGGCACTTTTATATGTTAATAATAGTTATTTTCCTATTGTGATCTATGAGCACCTGTATTGGTTATCATGTTGACACTATAGCTAATTTTACTTGGTTTCTATTATGTTTATTTGTTGGTTATATGTTTGTTATACGATATATTCTATCTATAGCCCTTGTTCATGATTTGATAATTTATTGGATGGTTTATGAATGCATGGGCTAACAAGTGTTATTGCAGCTAGCTAGAGATGGCTTGTAACCTTCTTGGTGATTCTTAGATGAAAATTAGAAGTTTATGATTAGATATGCATTCATGATTTGTAGCTTAAACGTTTACCATATGTTTGATGAACTGTATGATGTGTACTAAGCAGTCTAGGGCAAGTTCTTTCTTCAAGTTTGAATGTTTGGCATTGTTATGATGTTAATTATGATTTTGGAAAGTTACAGGTAGTTTTGGGCAGCAGACTTGAGACTAGCCTAGAAAAGTCGCTCAAATCTTGTTACCGTTGGGGTTAAACTAGGAAATTTAGGTCATAACCAAATAGAAGAAATATTACAGTTGTGGTTGTAGCCTCATAACCACATGCATGATGTGTTGTGGATGTGGTTGGGAGTTAATGTTATGAAAAGAAGTTCCAACTCAGGATCTTGTCATCAGAGTTTATGGACTAACTTCTGGGTGATCTAGTGCTCTTGAGGGATGTTTGTAAGTTGTCGATGTGTCGACCCCACTTCTATAACTAAAACTTGGAGGTTGGTTCATGTCATAATGACACTCATTTCATGTTTACCCTAGCGAGCTTGTGAATTTTGGTAAATATGGAAGGAGGTGTTACACCTTCCACACTCTCATTCTCTCATACTCTTGCACACTTAGAGAATTCTTAGAGCATCCTTGGAGCACTCTAGCATTCACTTGGATTTAGATAAAGAAACCAAAGAAAAGAAAGGAAGCATAAGGAGACAGTTGGATCAACAGTTATAACTAAGATACTTTGTAGGTAACATGTTGCATGTGTGATTTCCTTGTTGGTTTTTGGATGCATGGTATATGCATGTGGTTCTTGGGTTAGTTGTTGCCATTGGCATGGATATTTTCTTGGATTGATAGTGGTTTCAGCCTTGCCTTGTCATTTCCTAGATAGCCATGATGTAGTGGGTTTTCCCATTTTGTTTTCTGATTGGTTTTCAAGTTTCCTATGGTTGTGGGTTTGAAAAAATTCTTTGGAGCCCTAAGATAGCTTGGGTTCCCTAAAGGCTATGGGTTGAGTTACTAGTCCCTAGAGCCTATGTGTTGGGACACATTCTATGGAGCCTTGAAACGGTCCAGGTTCCCTCAAACTTGTGGGTTCAATTACTAGTTCCTGGAACCCTATATGACTTGGGTAAATATTGATCTGGTTGATGTTAGTGATTTATAGACCATATAGGTGAGATCATTGTGCTTGAGGGTTGAGGTGGTTTGGCCTTTGGAAGCTCTGATTGGTTCTATTTTGGTTTGAACCTTATGATCCTACATTCATGTTGTAAATATGGCTTGGTTCAACCCAATCTATGGTCGGGTGGTATGTGGAAGTCCCTGACTTGGTTGGCATTTTCATATGTTAATTTTAGTTATTTTCCTACGGTGATCTATGAGCACTTTTACTGGTTATTATGGTGATCTTATGATTGATTTGTAATAGTTTCTATGCATGGTTTTATGATGTTCTCTAGCTATGAATCTTCTACATGTTTTGATAAGCTACTAGATGGTTGATGAATGCATGGTTAACAAGTGTTGTTACAGCTAGCTTGAGAGGGCATTGAGCCTTCTTAGTGATTTTTAGATGAAGTTCAAAATCTTATGATCATATATGAATTCATGACCCATAGCTCATATATTTACTATTTATTTAAAGAAATGTTTATCTGGTATTAGGCATGTCTAGGTCAAGATATTGCTCAAGTTTTGCTTGTTTAGCATTGTTACCATCATAATCATGTGGAAAGTTATAGGAAGTTCTAGGAATTGGTTTGAAGGTTAGCCTGAAAAAGTGGCATAGATCTCACGACCATGTGCACAGAACAAAGGAAATTGGGTCACAACCACATGCAGGCATACTTATGAGTGTGGTTGGAGCCTCATAACCGCATGCACAATGTGTCAAGGGTGCGGTTGGGGAGTAAACCTAGCGAAAAAGAGTTCCAGATCAGGGATTGATCACTTGGGGTGGTTGGTAGGCTCCTGAGTGGTATGTAGTCTCTGAGGGATGTCAGTATGTGTTTCGGTTTGTAGGCCCCACTTCCATAACTAGAACTTGGAGGTCGGGTCATATCATAGTGACACTAAGCTCATGTTTGCCCTAGATAATTTGAAAAAGAGGGTAAATATGAGAGGAGGCATTGCAGCCCCATGGGCTTTGTTTATGATTTTTTAATTATAAGAAAAAAACTTAGTCTTTTTTATTTAAAATCTAATTAAATCAATACAATTGTAAATATTAATTATTAATGTTATAAAATCAAGTTGTAATAAAATGTTTAATTTATTTTTTTCCTATAAAAATAGCAATTTCAATTATTCAAAATTACAATTTTAATAAACATTTTATTATCTCATTCCTATAATAAAAAGTGAAATTTTAAAATCATAAAAAACAACCCTTTTTTCTTAGGTTAACAAATACATTGAAAAAAATCATTATAAATAGTTAATTCTTAAAGTAAATTTGGTTTATCTTGGGTGGATGGGAGGAATGTTTATTACCTTTTTCATTTAGGTTCAATTAGGTGGATGGTAGGAATTTAACCTCCACTTATTCATGTTTATTGATAAACCATGCTATTAACCATCATACTGTAAAAAAGTCTATTTACACATTAAAAATTTATATGGTAAAATGGAACAAATCTCCATGATTAAAAATCTAGTTTCATATTTTTATTTTAAATATATATATAATTTTTTATAATAATACTAATAAAATTATATTTAAATATTTATTATAAATTTAATATTTTATATTTATTATAATTAAAGCTTATCAAAATTTACTAATTAATTTATATGAATATACTCATTATATAAAATATAAAATATATTTAAATAATATTTTACCTTGCTTCACATAGGCTTTATAGGTTCCTTGAATTCACCTTTCTATTTCTCGCACCTCACATACTCTTTTATCTTATTAATTTCTAACATTTGTTTTTCAAAAGGGGAGTGACCCCCTTGGAAGAAACGCATATATATTTCATTATCATTACAACATGGTTACATCATCATTACATCATGGTTGCGTCAATAGATGATAACATATCGTGTATCAAGTGTGATTCGAACTTGGGTGGGGAGGTCATAAATGAACCGTCCCAACCACCCACGATAACATCCACGTACATTAATTTCTAACATTTCATCATGTAGATTTTTGCTAGATTGTTCGATTTTTATTGATAATTTTTTTTTGACAAACTTAATATAGTAAGTAAATATGTATCTTGTTCATAGCATGCCCGACATTAGAAATGACTTTTTCAAAATGCAATGTTTGAATTAATGTATAATTTTTTCGACTATGTCTGATTTATTTTGGTAATCCATTCTCAAAGTTCATGCTTACCAAAATATCCACATATGTGGTGATGCCTTAGTATCCCCGTTTTTTAATAATAATTTGTCTATAGTATTACCACTACGATTTATCAAATCATAATGTGAAAAATGAAGAAGATGATGGGATCTTCACACAAACAACAATTATGGAGATAGAATAAGAAATTGGGTTTAAATATGGAGTTTAAACCTTCACATATAGAATAGAGCTGCCCCAGAACTAAGGGCTCGAATTGAGGATTCAGTGTTTATTCTCTGCTAAGTCAAATTCCATAATAAAGAAACCTGTTGCACAGGGGTAGATATATGCTTCTTCTTTGATTCTAGTTTATAAGTACATGACATTTATTAGTATGAGTATATTAGTCTAGGCTAGAGTCCATTAAATATGTAGATGAAACATTTGTTTATATAAAAAGTTGTCAATTTCATAGTGTCTTTAATAATGTGAATGGAAAAGTGGGGCCTCTTGAAGCAATGTATTTCCAACTGTTGGGATACCCCCTAGATTCATATTTTTCACTTAATCTTTATAGGAAAAATAAACAACACCTATGGATGGAGCCTCACTTATGATAGGATAAGTATTTTTTTGCTAATTAGAAACCCTAAAGGTCAATTGAGTGGACTGGAAGGGGATTGCTACTATTTTCATAAGAGAAGAAGTTGAGTGTGAATGTTTCTTCCTTGGTGGAAAGATTTATGAAGAGAGGTGATTGGATGGAAGGACTCATCTCAACGATAACACCATTAAGATAGAGGAGAATTGATTGTGTGTAGTTAGGGACAAACCTTAACCATCTCGCTTTCGAAGATTTCACACACCATATTTCTTTCTGGACCTATGAAGTTCTTTACCACCAAGGAAACTTTTAGGAGCTAATATTTGCAAGTGAGATAATTTTTATTGATTTTTCCATAAAAAAGATTTGTCAATTTCTATTTTTTCTAAAACTGATTCCCGAGAATTTTATAGTATAAAATTATTTCACCTTAAAAATTGTCAAAATTTTGTCGAAGACTATATATAAAATCATTAGAAATTTCAATATTTTAATAACGATATTAGCCACCATTTTAAATTTGCAATTAATATTCAACAAAATTTCTAAACTTTTAGATAGTTTTTCATCCTAAATTTTTTTATCATTAGGGAAAAAAAATAGGGTAATAAACATTATACATCTAACATAGTTGCATTATGTAATATGTCTTGAAATGTAACTAATTTAATCTAAAACGTTTCAACTTCAATAATATGTATCTCAAAATAAGTTGTATTTAATAAACTAGCACAATTATGTTATTCATTACATCTAATGTTAAAAAAATGTTAGCTTACATGCATTAGATATGTTTCCCCAGCGATTGTAAACATACTTAAGGCATGATAGACCTACTTAAAGCATGAGATCATCTAACTCGATTTTTAGATCCTTTTTCTTTCTTTATGCGGTACATATTGTTATGGCATGCAAAATTCCTTTTTGTCCATAATCATGGATGCATGATGGTAAAAGGATTATCTAATAGCTCTTATTAAATTCAATAAACATGTTATATAAATAGATACACAATAGACATTAAGGGTAAAAAGGACCGCATTTATTACAATGTTATTTTTGACCTCAAAATTGGCTATAACTTAGAAATACACACCAACATTAATATATCAACGCATATAAAAGTCATATAATCATGAAGGGATTGATGGTTTTGTACAATCGTTGGTTCTAGTAGGTTGTAAATTCACTTTATCCACATTTAAGCTGTCATGTTATTAATGTTAGTATGTCAATATATCAATCTGTCATGTTGTTAATGTTAGTATGTCAATATATCAATGTATTAGCTTTGATTCGACTGAATCCATGTCAAAACAACAAGTGGTTTGTTTGCATGTACTTGCAGGTTCTACTTTTCAAGTAGGTTTTGAACAAATTACGCTTTACCGTCAATGGAAAGATAAAATTAGCATGGAATTACAGAAAAGAGACTATTCAAAAGGGAGTTAAAAGTTTAAAAATAAAATACTAGAAATATAGCAATTAGGTTCAAAATGGAACGTAGTTGTTTGATTTTTATTTATAACAAAATATGTTATATTTGGGAACTTTTCATAGAACAAAATGTTAATTTGGAGGATCATGATTGTCTTTTAAGTTAAACATCGACATAGTAGAAATTACTGGTAGCAAAAATTGTAAGATAAGATTACATTTCTGAAATGCACGAAGTTGGGAACTACGACATAGTCTACTAAGAACCCCTAATTCTTTAAGGCTTTGACTGAGCCATGCAAATTCTTAGATATACAAAATGCCGGAATTGAAGTAATGTAGGATCCAACCATAAACCACTAGAAACACTAACAAAACAACATAAGATTGCTTATAAAAAGCAAGTTCCATCCAATAGTAAAGACTAGTACAGAGAGCATGGTGAACTTATTAGTCTAAAATGACCATTGGTGAATGAGGAGAAGAGTTTCTATGAGGATTGTTCTAAACTAGAGCATTGGTGACTGTAGCCTTCTCCTGATGGTCATTGGAGTCAGTCTCTGAGTTTGAGACCACAAAATGTTTCACTCAATTCAATCTAACCATGATATCCTCCAAATTATACCTAATCTCCCTTAATATTATCTTGATCTCCTCTCGACCTGCAAAGAGCTTGTAGTTATACACCTGCTTGTCATGAATTACCATGTTGAGTAGCATTTCCAACTATCGGTGCAAGGTGATAGAATGAAGGAAGTGAAGTCTTCTCCTCCAAAGATTCCTTGGATCGAGAACCCACTTGAGGTTGTTGCCTCCAATATTTGAATCATAATAGTATTTACGATCCTCGAAATCTCTGGCTTTCATGTGTAAAATTTCCTTTCTGGCCTCGAAAGGATTTGAGTTGAAAAAATTAGCCATATTCCCGTTCGAATATATACCTATGCTGTGAAGAGGATGGCTCAGGTGTGTCACCCCTATGTCTGGGTAGTTGTTGAGGAGGATCCATATAGGAATAAGACCCGTAAACAAACAAAGAGAAGATGACTCTAGAAGACTGAACGACTGAGTGGCGACTAGTAACGGGATGGCAAAACCCTGGTATGACACAAACCATATACCCGATAGTAAGACCAAAGAGAAGTATATGTGGGCAGAAGAGGATAAATTGGAGCCCATAATAATCACAAACTAATACCTTCCTAGACTTCCTAAAACCCCAAACTTTATGTGAACCAGGATATGCAAGAGTTAGAAAAGTTTGAAATATTGGGGTTCTAGTGAGACCATGACCATTTTCATAACCAAATGGAGAAGGTACCACGGTACCACACTCCACAAACCAACACTGGGAAACTGGACAAAATCTCGATAGGGTCAAAGGTCTGAGATATTGTTGAGGGTAAGACTGCCACCAATTTGTAGGATGGACCAGTCCCCGAGTTTTGGAAAAAGAGTACAAAGAACATTGACACCTATGAAGAAAAGGTAGACGACCCAGAAGATAGCTAATAACCTAACAATTAAAGACAATGTAACACAGAGTTACCCAGATATTTGAAAGGAAACAACGCAACCCTACAATGACCAACCGAGGAAAGAATAGTGAAAAAAGGCATCCAGAGATTGCAGCCCTGTCTTCTTCTAGTCATCATAGAAAGATTAAAATTTTAGTATTAAATCCATAACTAACGAAGACACAACCTCTCAGCCACTTTGAAACCAGGATGTGGCATATATAGTATAGCATAGACATGAGTAGTAAAGTACGATGAGTGAGGTGAGCAGCATGAGCTTTCCACAATGAGGGTCAAGTGGACAACCCGAACCAATACTCATCCATCCCAAGACACTTCTGCATGATAAGCTCATAAATGGGTTTTCCTCAACTGTCATATAATTCCCCTTCTGCAACCTATCCACCATTGGAGGGATGATCAATTCCAGATCAGACATAAAGAATTACCTTGCCAAATCCACCATCATATACATATCCACACCCTCCCAGCTATTGGTATTTAATTTGATTAAAATTGGGTAGGTGAAGAGCAGTATGTGATCCATGGAATTGCCACACACAGGCCACGCAGATCCAGGTGTACAACCAGGCTCTATCACCGAGGGACACCACCCCATTAACCAAGTGTAAAACCTACATGCAAATTATGACTTATGCTAGAAAACCAATGTCAAGGGAAGGCTACATTCTAGTTATGCCTCCTCTAAGGATTCAATTACCATAAAAGCACACCCATTAGGGACGTTTTCTTCAGCTAAGAATTTATCATGTTCGACCCCGTGCCTGACTTCCTGTAGGTCTCCCTACATGTCATCACGAGCCAAGACTCATCAACAGTGACATGTCTCTCTGAGCTACCCCAGTTTTCCATTGAGTCTTCCACCTTATTACCTTCCTATGGCGTGCAAATAGGGATAACATAGTCAAATTTGGGTAGCAGATTTTTAATATTGTTGACTGCCTCCTGGAGGTGCCAGCTATGGATCAGTTTGTTTGTAGGGGGGCCAAGTAACAATTTGCATACATAATGGATGAATATCTGAGAGTCGTCGTAGACCTGAATCAAGTGATACCCTTCTCTAACATCTATTTGTAGACCTTTCTCCAATGCAAAAAATTCCACAAGGTTGTTTGTTGCTAATCCACAAGAGAAAGTGAAAACATGTATGGGATCAAAATTCTCATCCCTAAAATCCCCTCCATAAGCTAGACAACTTGGATTACTGTTTGAAGCTCCTTCAAAGCTCAATTTGATGAAATCTTTTGGGGCTGGTGAAAACAAATTCTCACTGGGGAGCTTTCAACCTTGAACAAGAGGAGTGGCGATAACCATGTTAGCTTGGATGTTAATTTCCTTTAAGATGAGAGCCTCGTAATTGTCAACTTTCCCATCCTTCGAAGTAGGATGGGAAACCAACATCGTTTCTCAAATTTTTTTTAGAATAACTTCTTGTAAGACTGATAGAGACCTATATTTCCCTTCGAAGATTCTCAGAATTCTCTCCTTCCACAAAACCCATAAAGTAAAGCCTAGAGCTAGATGCCAAGATCTTAAGATCAGTGGTTGTTTACAAATTTTCTGGAGCCATTCACTTAACCATGTTTTTATATTTTTTGAACTAGGTAACATACACCTAAATATTTGTTAGATGAACACCCACATTTTCTTAGCTAAAGGATAAGTGATTAGAAATTTCTCTGGTGATTCTTCCTCTTGAGAACATAGCATACACACCAATGTGCCCTCAAATCCTTTCCTTTGAATATGGTCCCAAGTTAACAAACTCCCCAAGCTATCAACCATAAAATGGTCGAAATTTTTGGCCAACCAAATTCCCTCCACAATCGGTTCCACAAAGTAGTCTTGTCGTGAGACCAAAAACCTGCTATCAATGAATAAGCTTCTTTTAAAGTAAAAGTTCCTGCTAATGGCCACCCTTAATGAAGTTTATCCTGGTTTTGGGAAACTCGTATCATTCTATTGTCGAGAATTTGTTGGTATTTCTCCCACATATGAGAGTCGCTTGAGCATTCCCCATTACTTTTAATTTTCCATTGTCTCCAATACTGATCTTTATCTAGAGTCTTCTAGAAGTCTTCCACCTTGAAATCTCCTTGTGCTTGCGATAGTATTCTTATAGGTTGTATATTCTCATTCCCCTCCAATGTTGTATATTGTTTCCAGGAATCCTCCCACAAGGATGTCGGTGTCACCCTTCCAGTCTACCTTGATTCCTTAGCTACCTCCTGGATATCCTTACCTAAGAACCCCCAACACACCTGAAAGAATTTCGTTGTAAATCCATCTAGTCCAAGGTCTTATTATTCTGCAAATTCATAACAACCATTTCATTCTTTGACAAGGAGACTAGTTTCATTAACACAATATTTTTCTTATTATTGATAAATCTTGTTATATGTTTAAGAATGGTGTTTTATGGCTAATTGTGTTCCTAAGAATTTATTAGTCAAGATATCATTAAATAATTTACCAATTTACTTTTTATTTCTTGATGTTATAGTTTTTCTTTCCCCATCCCGACCCATAAGCATAAAATTTTTATTGTTATCGCGTCATTTAATCAAAACATTTTGGAAGAAATTTGAATTACGATCTCTATCCTTGAGCCATTGTATCCTAGAATTTTGTTTCCATATTGTCTCTACTTGTTGTCTTCTATGCTCTAAATTTTAAAGAGTCACCGCCTCTACTACTTCCAACTTTGTAGATCTACCTTCAAGAATAATTTATTGTTGAATACTTGATATTTTCCTTTCCAACACTTTCTTGTCTTAAAAAATGTTTCCAAAGACATGCTTATTCCAATGTTTGATACTATACTTCAACGATTTTAGTTTGAGTTGGAATGTGTGAATTTTATTGGTACCTCAGATGTCCAACTCCTTCAACCATTTGTCTAACAATTCTACAAAACCTATATTTTAAAGCAAAAATATTTCAAAATGGAACAAACGATTTAATGGGGATTCTTTCAAATCTAGTTCTAATCGAATAAGCCAGTGATCTGACACCATACAAGGAAAAATTGAAGCTTCTACAAATATTTCCTTTTGTAAAACTTCCTCTGATAATATAATGTGATACAAACGACAAGCTATCTAGTTTTCGCCTCCACGATGGTTATTCTAAGTGAAAAGGCCATTATTTGTTGGAATGTCTTCTAGTTGTAAATTTTCAATACACCCACTAAAATCAACTGGTGCTTGGTTTAACCTATGAACACCTCATTTTTTCTCCACTAATGATCTTAATTACGAGGTTGAAATCTCCTCCAATCATCCATAGGGAATTCCCTATCAATTGTTTTATCGTTTGTATTTGCTGCAAAAAAAACTTTCTTATCCCTTTCTTTGGGAGAGCCATAGACTGTTGTTGTGCCCTACAACAACCCCCCATTTCATATCATTAAAATTCCACAACTATAATGTGAAATGGGTCCCTTTTTTTTTGTTTCAAATTGGTATCAATTTAAAATTCTATTTCACAAAAGTCTTTTTCAATAAAACCAATCAAAAAACCCCAATATAAAACGATTTATCTTTATCATTGTGATAAAGCGATCGCAAGATCGCATATCGCAATGACAAAGAAAACACAATGTAAGGGACATGTTAGTTTTCGCCGATGAGAAATCGCTATTGGATATCGGCAAAGCATAAAGTAACATGAGTAATGATCCTTGCTGCAATGCGATGCGAAATCGGCAATCGGCAATCAGCAATCGGCGATAACGTCTAAAGCACAATTAAGCTTCCCCTCGTCCGATGCGATGCGATATCGCTATCGGCGATCGGTGACTCACCATGCCCTCATCCTAAGCGGCCCTACCAGCTATGCCCAACGCGATGCGATATCGGATATTGGCGATCGGGGATTCTAAGCAAAACCAATGCAATAACTTAGCATTTCCCCGATGCCCGATTATGTAAAGGGTAAATGGCACAGTTCTCAAAGTAACAGTCATAAAGGCAGTTTGATATGATTTATTCGTAATTAAGGCCATATCCTTTGGAAAAGCCGCTCATCCGCGTTCAAACCGCCAAATCACCCTAAGCATGCTTCAAATAAATCATTCATCCATTAATCGAAGAAATTGTAATTAATGAGACTGACAGGCCGTAACGACCATTTAATAAGAAAAGCAGGCTTGAAGCCTATCCACGTATTTGATCCTAAGGCCACCTTAAGTCGATTAATTACTATGAATGCCCCAAGATATATATATATATTTCATTCTGTTCGATTCATGATATTGTTGCATGTGTTGCGCTTATCTTTCACTCTACGCATAATTCTTCCATAGAAACAGAAGAAAGTGGAATGGGAAAGAAATCCAAGAAGACTACAATGCCTACTGCTCCGCCAGCCGGAGGGCTAGCTGTCGCTGATCCAACTGGAAAGAAAAAAGGGCTGATATCAGATACAAGATGCTTAAGACTCACCAAAACCACTTGGCAAGGGACTTATAATTTGATTGAAGCAGAAGGGCCAATGGTGACCGAAGTAGAGATTTTATGTGATAATACCAGCAAATCTGATGCCAATTTAAAGGACTTGGCTGACTCCTTCCTACACAGAATAGCAGCTCGGGAGTAGGTTCTTCCTTACACAGATGTGGTAAGGTGGGCAATCCAAGAGCTCCCAATTATCAATAGACTGTTTGAAACTGCGGACAAGAGGGTTTTCGGTTCGTTTCGAGCCGAAAACCTAAGGCTAATGTATCACCTGCCTCAAGAAGAGAAGAAATATAATGCTGCATTTTTGGAGAAGTTTTGAGCAGAGAACGAGACGGAGTCTGAACCAATTCGAGGTTGGAGACAGAATCCAGCAAATCAAAAGCATGAAACCTCGGGTAAGTACTCAGTTGACTCCCTGTGTTCTCCTTACTGTTATGCTGTAATCATGATGTGTAGGCTATGGGGATTGCATGACTCTACCAATTTCACCATAGAAATGGCTCCCCTAATAGAGGCAGCATGTAGTGGAGAAATCATGGATTGGGCGGTTATATTATCCGACAAGTTAGCCAAAGCCATTCTCGACTTCAGGTCTGACTATCGTGTCACAAAGAGGGTTATTCCGCCATTCTATTATAGTGCCTATATTATGGATGTGTTGTGTTTTAATTCTGAGTTTCCTGTGCTGGGATGGAGGTGGACGTCGCAAGACCCCACACCCATTCACATATATCATCGAAAACTATGGAAGACTAGTTATAAGCACCACCTATACCAAATCTACAACGGTTTTATGTTGCTAATTCATTATTCAATTTTTAATATGCCTGCCCCGAAAATTTCCGAGCAAGCAGGGGTAGATTTGACTACAGTAGCAAGTTGGTTTGGGGGGGAGAAATTCACCTACATCAGAGTTTTTGGCAGTCAGGCTAAGCCACATGTGCTACCACTTTTCATCCCCGATAAGCTACTTGCTAGGGAGGTATCTTATCAAATCAGTGCTGAAGGGGTTACCCAGACCCTGAAAAGAGCTAAAAAACATGTTTGGCCTTCTTTTCCATTACGAATTGGAGTGTATACCCTGCATGATATCAAGCATGCAGAGAAGGAAGCCGGGAAAATGAATTTGCTCACTCTGGCTATTCTGCCAAGAAGGCAGTATGATCCAAGAAAGATCGCTTACAATGTGCTCGACCAGGCCAAATTGGCCAAGGTCGAGCACAAAGAAGACAAATTCGAAGATTTGTTCGCGTCAGCCGAATCACTGTATCAAGTCAAGTCGCTTGCCAGAAATGTTTATAATGATGAAGGGCTAGTTGAATTTAACAGAATTAGAGAACAGAGGTTGCAAACTCTACCTCTAGACCTGTTAGCAATTGGACCGACAACAACCAGGTCAAGCGAGTTTGAGCAGCGAAATAATACACCACCTCCTACTACATCAAAACAGCAGGAGGAAGCGCATAGCCAGAGGCAAGAGGTGACCCAGGAAAATGTGCAGCAACAAGAAGAAACCCAAGCAAAGACCCAAGAAGAGAGCAGCTCTAAGAATAACAATGATACATTAGTTGATCCGAATTTGCTCCAGCAATGGAAGCAATTCAATACAATCATCAGCAACTTAGAGTGCTCGAAAGATGATGAGGTTTCTAAAGAAGGTGATACACAGGAAGCAACATCGAAACCCGTTTCAGGTGAAACCAGCGGCCTACCCAAAACAAAAGAACCAGAGATAATTCCTAAAGATCCAACGGGAGAGATCGTTTTGCAAATT
>APFE031394033.1:28027-66193 GCA_000404065.3 Pinus taeda | reverse complement strand
AATAGAGGGATTCTATGGGGCACAATAATAACAATATGGGGGCAATAGGGGCACAAAAATATTAATAAGGGGTACAACTACCATAGTAATGGGGTAATCACTAGTATTATAGGGACCCAACATCCCCTCTTCTTATAAATAGGGGGAGGAAGCACTTAGAAAAGGTTCTGAAATTTTGCACCTACAGGTCAGGATTTCTGCGATTCCACTTTGGTTATACTTGCTTGTCCATGAGGGAATTGAATGATATCTTATCTGAATGTAAATGGACTAGTATGTTGGGCTCATATTGGATTAATGAAACTCCTCAGTGATTCCAAGCAGATCAATGTGCAGCATGTTTTCCCTTTTGTAATCTCATTTCATAATATGTTTTTCCTTCTCTAAAATAGTGTAATGAGATTGTAGGTTTATCCCTAATTCATGGATTTATCCTAGATGCTAAACAGAGAACAATACCTGTGTATATTACATATTTACTTGTGTTATTCAATAGCCTACAGTACCTGTAGTAATTACATATTTACTTATGTTATTAGATTAACCTGCAAGACATGTATGAGAACAAACTTATTCACATTGTTTAGTGATAGAGGTACCCATTTTATACGTGGTATGAAACCTCAATAAGTACTTTGTTGTTTCTATCTTTCCATCTCCTCTTTCTTTCATACTTCTACTGGAACATGGTTGCTAAGGATTATGTTTGTTTACAGCCCTGTGCATCTATAAGAAGAAGACATTTCTCTTTGAGATTGCCCCGATATACTCCCACATTTGGATCCATGTGTTGGCTTGAGTCTACCTTAATGAAGGGCTATTGAATCAATAGCCCTTTATTCCTTTTTAATTACGTGATGATTGGAGTGCAACAGAAACCTCACTCATAATCCTCCATGCACTCCTCTATTTAAGATGTCCTAGGCACTGATCTACAATCAACCCAGAGGATGTCTCTAAGAGGCTTTCTAGGTCCCCTTAAGCCCTCGTGCTGCGGGTGCTAGAAAAATCAACAACATGTTTTTGGTGTTGTTGTCGGGAAATGGATTAGAATATTTTTCCCTAGGTATGACAAAGTTTTACATTCCCTTTGTTAGATAAGAAAGGGAAGTGTGGGTTTAAGTTTCTCACCTTGGAAACTCCACTATTTCATTTTATGGTAAACATCCTGGTGACTCCACTGTCCATATCTCTATTTGATCATCCTAGCTTTTAAGCCGCCCCATACTCACTCTGATGCTACAACAGCCGAAAGCTTCCCCTACTTTTGAAGTTGAAATCACTCATATAGGGAGGTTTTCGAGATGGCCCTTCCTATATTCCTAGCCAACCAATTTGCCCCACTAGATTTCTCTTCTATTGTTGGTTATCCCAATCATGCCCCTGTGTTTCATGAGTAGAATACCTATTTGCCTAGATTAATTGGGAATACAAATACAAGGCCTAACCAACACCTCAAATATTTTCATGAATGCATAGAGCAACAAGGTATTTTTCTTGAATATTTACAAATGAAGTTGTTCAAGTGGTCTTTAGATGAGGATGCTAGAGTTTGGTACAAAACCATACCTCATGGCAGCATATCTTCCTTAAAGAGTTTTCATATAGCATTCAATCATTATTGTAAAAGACTATATCCACTGAATGCTCTATTCGAAGATTTTTGTGCACATTTTAATGATGAAGACATTCCCGAGGTTGATGACCTTGCTGAAGATGCTTGCGGAGCTCCACTCCAAGAAAACATTTACTCGCATCAAGAAGCACCACTTAATGAGAAATAAAGAGAAGAAGGAGATATCATCGAGCTGCAAATAAACTCTCATAGATCTTATTATGTCGAGTTTGATGCTTCTCCTTCTTATGATGTATATGAATCTGATGGAGAGTCAAGTGATGCAGAGCTACAATCCCAGTCATGGGAAGCTGCACAAGAAGAGGATACCTGCCAGCAGGTTAACAAAGAGGCCCCAGTTTACAATGCACATCCCTCACCTGGAGAACATGATCAAGAACCTCCTCCGATTTACGATTCATATGATTCAAAGGAGGATGAGATGGCCATAGAGATTTAGGAGGAGTTGTTTACCAGTAAGTGGGGAGAAATCTCCCAACATCAAGTTTTTCAAGAAAATCCCAAAGTTGAAAGACCACGCAGAGTCTGTTATTGCCTGTTGTGAAAGGATTCCTGCCAGGAATTCTCAGTAGATTCTCCAATCTACAACTCTTATAGTTCAGTCAATGAGGAATCTATTGCAGATGTCCAAGAGGGTTGGCCCTTTGGAAAATGCGTAGTAAAATATCAGCAGCTAGATTTTCTTGAAAAATAAAGAGTTGAGGATTTGAACAGTATTTATGGTTGCCTTGACCAAGAAAATATTGGTCAGTGGATTGTCTATGAAAAAGAGGCAGCTGCAAATTTTTCTTGTTGGTTATATGACCCTGTAGTTGATTACGTGACCAAATTCTTAGGTAAGCAGCAAGAATTATTTCTGGGAGTATGCATCAAAGCTTCTTATTTGCAGATTTTTCATGGTGCATGCTTGTTTTGTTTCTAAATTTCAGTAGCATGAAGGCATTAGGTCCAACAGCCAAATGATAGTATGGCTCCATTGGAGGGTTGAACTCACTCAGGTGAATTGAGCCCTGTGCATAAGTAGGAATGTATATAAATAAGCTCACTAGCTGAGCATTTACTTTCCAATTGTTAGAATATTTATTTTTGCATTTTAGTTTGATGAGGAAAGTACCCCCAACAAATAAAGTCCCATGGATATTTTCTGGTCGTATTGATTCATTGTATTTCTAACTCTATGCCCAATGGTGAAGAATACTGGTCTGCAGGTTGTCAGCACCTTGCCAGCAAGGCATTGTCCCTAGTTGGAGCCAATGTTGTCACTCACTTCTTTATAAAGTTATCAGTTTCCCAAAGTGTAGAAAAGCAGTGAAGTTTGAAGCCATTTCCCAAGCCATAGAACCTCTTAGAGTTTAATTAGTCCCTCTCCATTTCATAGTTCTTATGATAAGCTTTCTAATGGTATATGGAAGTCCAAAACTAGACTCCTAGATCAGAAGTTAAAGCAGATTAAAGATACCCTTTGAAAACCTAGAAAGCAAGGAGAAAATAACTAAGGGTTAGGCTCATCACAATCGTAAATCGGTGCTTACTAAAGCAGCGAAAATGAGAGACCCTGAATTTGTGATCAGTCGTTATCACAAATCACATATTGACGGGTCCGAGTCAGAGAAAATATCACATATCGGTGATTGGAGGGCCCTGAGCATAGTAAATCTCGTGTATCGATGGTGGGAAAATATCGCAGTCCCACATCCCTCATATCGTCCATGTCGCAATCCCACATCCCACAGAATTGTAGTCTCATGATCTCGTACATCAGAACCCTACAATATCAGCGAATCACCAATCGGTCAGGCCCCGAGCACAGTCCAATAGCTTATCCCGTGATATCGCAGTCCTACGTCCCACAATCCCATAGTCCCACATATCGCAATCCCACAGTCTCGCAGTCCCGCAATATTTGCAAATCGATTATCGGCAGGCCCAATGGGCCATTCTTAAGGAATTGCGGGGTAATTACGCCGATAGTGTTAAAGCGTCGGGAGGGCCAAAAAATTATTAACAAAGAAAATCAAAAGAGAACCAAGGGCAAGCGAGCCCTTTTCTTTCTCCTCTAGGGGGCCACGTGGAAGAGCACCATTGGTCTGGATGAATCCACATGGTAGTCGATGTCAGCATGATGTGGCATTACAGAGGAAACGTGGCACACTAATTCAGATTTTTCAGGGGTCCTATGGGGGCATTTCCGAGTGACACTTATCACCACTTTGGAGGTGCCATGTGGCACTTATGATGCCATCAATCCCAAAATCGGTAATCGCTTGAAGCAAAATTTCCTCCTTTGAAGTCCTCTCTAGGCTTGCGATTGCGATATATGGCGGGTCCTCCCAGATGTGATATTTCATGTGTTCTATCTTATAAGGATTTCGCGTTCGGAAAATTCGACCAACGCTATGAAAGGAGGTAAAAGGTCCCCCTCTCCTGTGTTGTAATTGTGATATCTTTGGTGGGCCCAATCTCGCAGATCGACGATCGCAAGGGTTAAGGTGAATGTCACAGACAAAGCACTACAAATCGTCAGTATGTGATATTCTTCGTAACAAAGGAAAACGCCACCTGGAAGGCAGTCCAAAGGCCTTAGTGCCTTAGGGCTAAGCCCCAGGTCACAACCCTCAGTCCTATTATGCAGAAACACAAAAGGGGGCTAATTCACAAGGGGCCAAAGGTGATCAGGACCCATTCTTCTATGACGTCTTTTAGAGTAAATTTCCCAATGCATCAGTGCCCGATAACATGGTACAAAGCTTTAAAGGAGGATGGGTTAGCAGCTGAAGCAGTGAATGAAATACGATGCAGCAGTAAATCAGTATGGGGGGACTTAGGAAGATTAATGGCTCATCATGGAGCCTCGCTCAGTCATAAATACAAATGACTGCCTGGGAAAAGTCTATCGTTGCTATGTAACAAGCAAACTCAGTTGTCCACTCCCAACTCCAAAGAACGAGCAAGCCAAATAGTTAAGACCAAAAGCGATGGGTGGACTGGCCGGCACATCATAACAGAGATGCGGCCTAACCAAATTTTTTCACAGGAATGGAAGAAGGACCTCTTCCTCCATCATCCTCCAGTTTTCCTTTTGTTTCTGCAATTTCTTTTTATTTCCAAGAAAGGATCAAATCCTGATTGTAATCATTTTGGGCAGCGAAGCCTTGCACGCCGAGACAACTAGTCTAGCAAACAGTTGGATACTTCAGTGAAGATATTTTGTAATTGTAACACAAGATCCCCCTCTTTTTGTAAATAGGGGGAAGAAACACTTAGAAAAGGTTCTAGAATTCTGCACCTACGGGTCAAGATTTCTGTGATTCCACTTTGGTTCTACTTGCCTATCCATGAGGGACTTGAGTGATATCTTGGTTGAATGTAAATGGAATGGTATGTTGGACTCATATTGTATTAATGAAACTCCCTGGTGATTCCAAGCAAATCAATGTGCAAGATGTTTTCCCTTTTGTAATCTCATTTCATAATATGTTTTTCCTTCTCTGAAATATTGTAATGAGATTGTCAGTTTCTCCCTGATTCATGCATTTATCCTAGCTGCTAAATAGAGAATTGTACCTATGTATGTTATATATCCATTTGGGCACATCAATCCCAAATTACATATCGATACTTTTAGGGCCCATCAACCCCTAGTGCAGTTGTTACACTCCCTAAAGAAGTTAGTCATCAGAATGCCTCACTTCCGAAGAAGTTCCATAACTAAACCGCCTCTAAGAAGATCAGTGCAGGTAGGCCTTTATTAGGGTGTGTTGCAATGTAAACCTTACACTAACAGGGTGCTATGCAAAGCACTTGGTCCCTCTTTGGCCTGCACCGGGCGAATTTGGGAAAATTTCCGTGAGGGTTTGAAGATTCCTTATCCATTGGAAGCCTCTAAAAGTTTCTTAATGCCACCTGCTCCTTTGAGTTCGCCTTTGGATGAGAAAGGGAATTAGGAAACATCAATCCCCTATCCCTTCTTCCATGGAACTGATTTCTAAATTTAGAAAGGCATTCATTATCTCCATTGATGGCATAACGTCCTTCACTCACCTATAAATTGATCACTCATCTAAGGGATCAAGGGCTAAAAAATATTGAGTTGTAAGGAGATGCTGGTGATATGAGATTAGAATTGAGTGCAAGTATTATAATAGTGATGGAGTGTCTTGCTTGTCATGAGGTGAAGAGGGATTGAATTAGAAGAGTGTCACTGGATCAAGCACATATGGGTTGTAATCTTTCCTCTTATTAATAAAGTTTTCAAGACTTTTTCCTTATGCTTGTGTTATATGTTAATGCTTTCATATGTATATCATGTTCTCGATTCCATGTTATTTATAAGCAATAGATCATTATCATTTGCCTCGATGGGTTTTTGTTTCTGTGTTTGTGTAGGTACTTTCCAAGTGGCTTAAGTACGGAAAGGAGCAGTAAGATCAGTCAAGGGAGACAAGGAGCTAGCGAAAATTACAAGTAGGTTTCTCTTCTCTCTTGTTTTATCTGTTGATTATAAAAAAGGTTAAGATTACTTTGTTTGTTGTTTCTAGACTTGCTACTATATCTAGAGGGTTAGGTGTTTGTCCAAGAACACTAAATTTGCCCAAAACAAATGGGCGACTCCGCGGGGGATATCCTCTTTACCGTTTTAGTAGCTTATCCACCTCCTTAGACACCTTGACATACTTTATTGTTGTAATTCAGCCTTTTTCATTGAATTTTGGTCAAAATTTGAGGTTAGATGACTCTTGAGTGGCCTCACAGGAATCAGCGCACACTAGCCCTAGAGACAGTGCTATGCAGCACAGTTAGGCCTTCTTTGACCGGCATTGATTAAGCTTGGAATATTTTAATCAGCGCAGTTTGGCCCTCTTTGACCTGCATTGTTCAGTGTAGATTAGCCCTCTTTGACCTGCACTAATAAATTTTGGAATCATTGAAATTAGCGCAGTATTTAGTGAGAGCCAGTGCTCTGCAACGCAGTTAACCCCTCTATGACCTGCGTTGATCAACCTTAGGTTAAATTCCCACCTTTGGATTGAGTTTTTGCCAAAATTCTTCTGATTGCTTGCTTGCTGAAAATCAATTGTGTCTTCTCTCTGAAAACAGTCTTTTCATCTCCGTAACCAGCCAGCCCTACTTTGATTACATTGATTAACGTTTCTTTAATGTTTTCTTTGTCATTATCAGTATATAGTCAAAGTTAGAATATAGTTGATCGATTGTTTTTGTCGATAGAAAAGTGTTGAAAATTTGTCATTTTCTTCGAAAAATGAAGTGTCGTAAAGTCTTCCTTCATAAATAGTCGATTGATTTATTTGTGCATTTGAATTGTATTTTCATTTAAAGTGTTGAAAATCTTCATTTCTTTAAAATCGAAAGTGTCGTACAGTCTTCCTTTCCCTTTCAAAATAAATTGTCACAAATCGTCATTTTTTATGAAAAGAGTTATGAATCGTTTATGCATTAGTTTTTCTTATTGCATCATTCACATTAAGAGAAAATGAAAAGAAATACATGCAATTTTCATTTTAGAGTTTGAGTTTGTGTGTTCAAAAGGAATGGTTTAGGGAATTGCATTAGTTTGTGCTCTTTGTTTCTTATTCAAAAATTACTTGTATGCTTTATCCCTCATAGTTAGGATTTTTCATTACTGAAATTAAATGGAAAGAATGCTTATCATATTAGTTTCATTTTAGGAATTGCAAACATACATCACGTGGTGAACCTTGAAAGGCAAATTCTAAAGAAGATCAACTTAAAATTTATTTGAATTTACCTAATGGAGCATTGTCACCTAACGAAAAACATTTAGTGGTCTATGCTAAAGACTTGTTCCGGTGTCATAAAACAAAGCAGTTGTCGCTAACTTGTCTGCAATACATCCCGAGTATGATACCTCATTCCACATACATGAGTATATCGTAGCTCATCCACGTACCTTCAAGTATATAGGGCGGTGCTACAGTATGTAAAGTATATGGGAATGCTCTCACTGTGCAGTTTTGCATTAGAAAATGCTTATACGGATTGGGCCTCCAAGTACTTCCAGGTATATATGGGAGGACAATTCTAGGTTGCTATCCATCCTTAGGTAACCGAGTTGGCCACCTTGTACACTGTGATACACTGAACACAGCATTCAGGGAGATTGCCTGCCCGTACTTCTTGGTTCGCTATGAGGTATTCTGCAGTTCACTATTGCTTGGTAAACCTTTTGCCTAGATTATCCCTCTTTCGTTTTGTTATGTTACTTTGATTAAAATAAAATTAATTGACCGCGTATAACATCCTCCATGCTCACTCCTTAGTTTATCTTAGGTTGAAACATATGGCGACAAATCCAGAGTCCACAGATCAAGGAATTCCTTTTGATCGGAATCCTAGTCCTTTTCCTCCTTTCGGAAATATTGGTGCTCCTTATATGGCTACATTGTCCCTTCTGGGATTTACCATTGGCTTGCCAGTATGGTTATTTTCAACCTCCTTGGTTCAAAATGTCATGATTTCTCCGCAATCGATTACTCCTCCAACTAGACAAAATCAACCTCCAGTTGACCCTTTGCCTTCTTCCTTCGCTGTTTCTTCCTCCCTTTCTTCCTCTTCGCCTGGTGAAAGTATTGGTACTAGTAACTAGGTGGCTAAGAAGAAGAAGAAAGGGAAGAAGAAGAAGAAGAAGAAGAAGCAAATTCAGCAAAGGGGCAACCAAGCAACCATTGCTTTGAATGCAACATCTGATGAGAAACCGTCTGTCAAGCCTCACAAAGTTCGATATCCATGCAAACTTTGTACGGGAGACCATCTTCTTTGAAATTGTCCTGATATTCCTCAGATATTAGAAGAATGGTCTTCCCGTTCACATCATCCTGTGTCATCAACCTCTGGAGATCATGTTGGTGACACACCATCAACTAGTGGTAATAAAGTTCATGGAAACAAGGGTAAAGTTAAATTTCCTTGTAGGTTATGTGAAAGGAATCACCCCATTCACCTTTGTCCCTATCTGGATGAAGCCAGAAAGGTGTTGGATAACCGTCCTGCTTCACCGCAGGGACTTCCATCTGGTTATAGGAGACTCTCCCTAAATCCTTCACTAGTTGATAAATTGACTGACCAAAATCAACCCCGGTCAAAACCACCCTCTCTGAAAGTGAATCTCATGAGTCTATACCCGACCCAAATCAACAAGTCGAGGTAACAGTTGACCCGATTTCGCCTTCAGCAAATCGTACCATTCCCGAAGAGAGTGAAAATGATACCACTCAAGTTCTTTTTGTTTCTTCAGATTCTAATGAGCTTGGGGGAAGTCCTCCTGTTCCATCAAGACAAGAGGAAAATCCTCCTGCTCTCGTAACTCAAGGGGTTAATTCTCTCGTTTTTATGGTACCCCCTCCAAGTAGTCTACTCACTTCCTTTGATTGGAACTGACTGGCAGGATTTCGTCTTCCTTCTTATGTGCCTTTCCAGATCATAGTACAAGTTTGTAATATGATTGTATCTAGCACTATTATAGATGAAGGTGCATCCATGAGTATTCCTTCATCAACTGCTTGGCAAGCGCTCGATTCACCGCCACTTGTGCCAGTTACACAGAATCTGTTGGCTTTTAACAGACGAACGAGTCAACCATTAGGGATCCTCCCTCGATTACCCATTACTTTGGGAGGAAAAACCATTTATCTGAACGTGATGGTAGTCCCAGGCCCTTTAGATTACAATTTACTTCTTGGACGCGACTATGTTTATGACATTGGAGCTATTGTTTCAACACTCTTTCAAGTGATTTGTTTCTCGCATGAAGGCAGAATTGTCACCGTTGACCAAATTTCATTTATCAGTCCAAATATGGCTCCTAGTCAACCATCTTCCCCAAATGGTCCTTTTGTACCAATGGTATCATCCCCACCGCGGGTTAATTATGTGGCAACCTGTTCCATACCTACCTCAACTAACGATCAATTCAGTGATGTTGTACATCATGTATTGGGGGCATTGGAAGCAAATCTCTCCTTCATGACCTCTTATGAGTTGTGATTGAATACGAGCGCAGTTCCTTGTCTTGTGTCAACCTCGTTAAAAAATGAAACAAAGCAGTATGAGGATAGTTCTTTTACTGTGTCAACCTCGTTAAAAAATGAAATAGGCCCGAGGATAGTTCGTTGTCTTGTGTCAACCTTGTTAAAAAATGAAACGAGTATGAGGATAGTTCTTTTACTGTGTCAACCTCGTTAAAAAATGAAACAAGTCTGAAGAAAGTTCGTTGTCTTGTGTCAACCTTGTTAAAAAATGAAACAAGGGGTCCGAGGATAGTTCGTTGTCTTGTGTCAACCTCGTTAAAAAATGAAACAAGGGTCTGAGGATAGTCCGTTGTCTTGTATCAACCTCGTTAAAAAAATGAAACAAGGGGGCCGAGGAAGGTTCGTTGTCTTGTGTCAACCTCATTAAAAAATGAAACAAGGGCCCATGAGGATAGTTTTTGGTCTTGTGTCAACCTCATTAAAAAATGAAATAAGGAATTTGAGCATAGTTCTTTGTCTTGTGTCAAGCTCTTTAAAAAATGAAACAAGCTCCCCTGGAGCAAAGTTCCAAGACGAGTCTTTGAGTAGATCTCGTAAAATCCCAGTCAAGTCTTTCAATTGACCTCGTAAACGAACCTTCATTCCATCCACCTGATAGCCATGAGTAGTCTACTTAGGTGAATGTAATGAAGCTTAGGGGGCATGCACCTAGTGGTAAAGTTAAGTTTCCATGTAGGTTATGTGAAGGGAATCACCCCATTCACCTTTGTCCCTATTTGGACGAAGCCCAATAGGTGTTGGATAACTGTCCTGCTTCACCGCAGCGACTTCCATCTGGTTACAGAAGATTCTCCCTTTCATCATGCTGGGGGCATGTAAACCAATCTCAAGCATAGTTTTTTGTTTCGAGCTTGTATAAAAATGAAACTGAAACCAAGCATAGTTTGTTTGTTTCAAGCTTGTGTAAACATGAAACCAAATCCAAGCATAGTTCCCTATGGTTCAAGCTTGCGTAAAAATGAACCCATTTCCATTTTAACCCTCGTGATTGCCATTTTATCAGCCTTTTCGTCAGATGAGCCTTGGTTGTTTTCATTCCATCGCCACCATCCATTTGGCCGATCATACGCTTTCACTTGGTTGTTTTACCTTTTTTGAGGAACAGCTGCAATGAGTGGTCTTATTAGCCAGCTTCTTCACATAAATCAACATGTTTTGAGAAGTTCCAACATCACCAAAACCAATTGCTACCCTAGACACCACTCGTTCCTCAAAATGGAGTCCTCTTTAAGCTCTTTTCAGACTCTTTAAACATGAAAAGATTGCCGAGCACTTGTCGTTTCTAGCTCGTCAATGGATTAGAATTGATATCTACTCAGTATAGTTTTACCCCTTCTTCGGGTTGAGATAGATTAACTACGAAAAAGGTACTCGTTGGTCAAACATGATCAATAGGTTCTCTCTTGTATTGTTTTATGCTTTCTTGGGCTTAAGAGAAAAATGTACGAAAAAGAACTTGTGGAGTTTCCTTTTAGTCCCTTTTCAGACTCTCTAAATGTGAAAAAGACCGAGTTATCTTTGTCGTTAAACTCGTTAAAAACATCAAATAGAGACAAACTTGTCCAACTAAACAAGACCGAGTTTCACCTTCACTAGACTCGTTAAAACATCAAATAGCGATCGATTCGCCCGAAAGGTGAAATTATACAACAAGCATATGTTATCCTCCTCAAGCTTGATTAAAAATAAAGAGGTCCTGGTCAAAAATGACTAAAGAAAATGGGAAAAAGTTGGGAACACTTTATGGTAGCAGGTCGCTCTTGAACATGACACTTTCACCTCATCACCGTGACTATGTGGGTTGGGTCATTCAGCTTGATGGTTATCACACCGTTGGTCTATCATACCATCCATCACTTTGTTTTGGGTCAATGCTACCAATTCACTTCAGTGTCGCCGATATGTTCAAGAGAAGTCATTCAGTTCAAAACTTCATCCTTTGCAACACAGTAAACTTTCATTTTCATGCCCGCCATTCCTGAACCTTGTGTCGTCAGTCTACGTTTCATCTCAAAAATCATTTACCTCGTTTCGCGTCGTTGATGTGGGATACATCAAGGCCCACCTGCGACGAGTCACTTCTTGTCGACATCAACCCATCATCCAAGAAGTTGACTTAGAAACACCCCTTCAGTACCTTGAGGCTTGCATACATCAATGGCAGGTTTCTCGCTTCCGGCGATAGGTTGACATCAATGGTCTTCGACCGAAAGACTTCGTTTGGTGTTCAACATCAAATCATTTATTCACACCATGCGAAATGTATTGCAGTACCTTGAGAGTCATTATCATTATCGATGATTCCTCTCGCGTCTGTTAACGGCTCACATCATTGACTGGTAATCAGACGATGTCTCTCAACATTCGACTTCAGATCATCTATTCACATGGTTAGACTTGTATTTGAGCGAAAGACTGGACGAGATTGAAGACCCCGAATCTAGTTTCATCTATCCGGGCTGTGATATATTTTCAAGAGTACTATATCAAATGTACAATGGCCTTACATTCATGGTCATCCATTCATGGGTCTATATCTGTAGACGACTATATTTGTACATGTAATGAAAGTTTATAAAGCTGAGCATGGGTATGCCTTCCCTCAACTAGATTATGAGAAAAAATCAAAGTATCATGATTATGTATTGTAACTGATGCAGGTCACCTTCCGCTTTGAAACCTTCTCTCCAAGTGGTAAAGCATCTCACTCGACATGGTTATTTTCAACTTCATGCTTTAGGGGGCAACTGTTACAGGAAAATTTGGGCACATCAACCCCGACTTCCAAATCCGTATTATTAGGGTCCATCAACCCCTAATTCAATTGTTTTCATTCCCTAATGAAGTTATCCTACATCATGCTTGCCTCCCAAGACTTTCATGTCACCATTCATCCAAAAAATGCCCCTAAGGAGATCAGCGCGGATGGCCCTTTATCAGCCTGAAATGCATTGCAGGAACTGCACTGTCTGGGTGCTATGCATCGCACCTAGCCTTTGTTCTACCTGCGTTGAGCGAGATTCATCGAATTTTTGAAATGAATCCATTGGATTCCTCATCCAATGGATGCTTCTGGAGGTTTCTAGAAGGATAGAGCTCGCTTTTGGATGAGGAAGGAGATGAATGAACCTTAATCCATTATCCCTTCCTCCATGGAACCACTTCCCAATTATGGCAAAGCATTCATGAGGGCCATTAATGGCTTAACCTCCTCCATTCAGCGATAAAAGGACCAAGCATTCAAAGGCTTAGAGAGGTTGGAACTTCTTGAGCTAAGGAAATGTTGTTTGAATGAGATTAGTAAGAGTATTGTAATGATGTTGAATTGTTGCTGCATGAGGAGAGAAGCGTTTGAAGCTGGAAGGATGACACTGAATCAGACATGCATCTACATGGGTTGTAATCTTTCCTTCTATTAATAAAGAGTTCTATGCTTTTTTCCATTCATGTGTTATGTGATGTATATTGTACTTTCGATTCTATAATATGTTTAGTTAACAGATCGATATGTATGCTTTGATAGTTTTCTGTCTCGGCTTGTGTGCAAGTAGCTTCCAAGCAAGTTAAGTACGAAAGGGAGCGACGAAAGCGATCAAAGGGAAGAAGGATTGAGCGAGAGATACAGGTTGGTTCTTTTGTTCCTCTTTGTTTTATCTGTTAGCTATAGGAAAAGCATTGGAATTACTTTAGTTGTTGTTCTAGACTTGCTACTAGGTCTAGGGGTTAGTCGTTTGAAGAAACACTAAATTTTCCCATAACAAAGAGGGTGAAATCGATTAGGGTGTGAAGCAATAGATTGTACAAGTTGCAGTTGGACTCTCAAATGGCACTAGGAAGCACTAGTGGTGGTTGTGGGAAAGACCTAAATGAATTATGGCATAGCAGGATGGGTCATTTACATCATGGATCACTTAGGATGCTCAGGGAGACAGTAACAAGTGTTCCAGAACTTGGCATGGAACACGATGATGTGTGCAAGGCGTGCATGCTTGGGAAGTGACAACAAGGAAAATGGTGTGTTGCAGATCATACACTCAGACATTTGCGATCCTATGTCCACCGGATCTCTAGAAGGGTATGAATGTTCCGTCACCTTCATTTATGACGATTCTAGGAAAACCTGGATCTATTTCCTGAAAACCAAGGATGAGGTCTTTGATCGCTTCAAAGAGTTTAAGGCTCTAGTGGAGAATGTGACAGGGAAAAAGACCAAGGTACTTCGCTAAGATAATGGAGGTGAGTATACAAATAGTGACTTCACAGGTAGTTGTGCGAAGGAAGGTATCAAGAGAGAGTGGACAGCTCCATATAATCCACAATAGAATGGGGTTGCATAGGGGAAGAATAGATCTATAGTTGGGGCTACAAAGATGATGTTATATGACTAGGATTTGCCTAGATTCTTGTGGGCAGAGGCATGTAACACAGTTGTGTATATTCAAAACAGGGTTCCTCACATGGCATTGAGGAAGATAACACCTTTTGAAGTCTTCTCAGGGATGAAGCCAACGGTCAGCCACTTCAAGATCTTTGGTAGCATAGCGTATTGTCATGTACCAATTGAGAAGCGCACCAAGTTGGATCAGACTGCAAAGAGAGGTAATTTCGTTGGGGGTAGTGAAACTTCCAAGGCATATAGGATTTATGTTCCTAGCAGCAGGAAGATTATAGTGAGACGAGATGTAAAGTTTATGGAGGATAGAGCCTTCAAGAAGACTCGCGAGATGCCAGCAGGTGATCAGAATGAGCTAGCAAAAGCTCCATTGGTCAAGCAGCAGGGGCAGCCAATGGGATCGTCAATAAGACAGTCACAGGGATATAGTATAGTTACCAATACCAGCATATCCTCAGGTGTAGGAGTCTAGTGAGTTCGCAACAGACAAAGCAGCAGAGACATGATGACGAGCTAGTTGAGCCTCCCACCACTAGTGGCCGAACCATTAGGGAAGCTTGTCGGACGTTGAGAGATGCAGAGGAGTTTGTTGGAGCTCCTAGGACAAACAAGAGAGCATGCAGACAGCTAGACAAGTACCAAGCATTAGTGGCACAGGTTGAAGAACCTTCAGGTGTGGGAAGATTAGTCGTGGGCTCTTGACGGATGTACAAGAACAAGTACGCTGCATATGGCAACGTGGAGAAGTACAAGGCTAGGTTTGTGGCAAAGGGGTATGCGCAAAAGGAAGGGATAGATTATGAGGAGACCTTCACCCCAACTGCCAGATATACTTCTATCCGGTCAATCATATCCCTAACAGCACAAATGGGATGGCAGATTCACCAGATGGGCATCAAGACAACATTCTTGAATGGGGTGATAAAGGAGGAAGTGTATATAGAATAGCTAGAGGGCTTCGATACTCATGAGGTGCACACGTGTGCGGGCTAAAGAAACCATTATATGGGCTCAAGCAAGCTCCCGGGGCATGGTATGGTTGGATTAACAGCTACTTACAGAAGATGGGATTTGTCGAGAGATGCAAATCCCAACCTCTACTATTTGTTGGTAGAGAATGAGCCACTCATCTTAGTACTGTATGTGGATGACCTATTCTTAACAGGGTCATTAGAGATCATTGAGGACTGCAAAAAGAACCCGGCAGCAGAGTTCAACATGAAGTATTTGGGGTTGATGCATTACTTCCTAGGCTTGGAAGTATGGTAGAAAGACAAAGAGATCTTAGTTGGCCAAGGTGGATATACTACTAAGATTCTAAAGAGATTCAACATGCAGGATTGTTGACCCATGTCTACGCCCATGATCACTAACTGGAGGAAGATAGACGCATCAGAAGACAAGGATGTTCACCCCGCCTTGTATAGATAGGTTATCGATTCTCTCATGTATCTGGTCAACACTATGCCAAATATTTGCTTCACGGTGAACACTCTCAACCAATTTATGCTAGAGGCCAAGAGAGTGCATTGAACAGCAGCAAGCCACATTCTGAGACATTTGCACGACACAATACAGTATGTGTTAAGGTTTTCTCGAGGTGATGATGTCAGATTATGTGAATTCAGAGATGCAGATTCAGTAGGTAGTTCAGTGGATAGGAAGAGTACCTTCGAGTATTGCTTCAGCGTTGGACCAGGGAAGTTTTCTTGGCGCAGCAAGAAGCAGAAGTCAATAGCACTAAGCTCTGTAGAAGCAAAGTATATGGCAACTAGCACAACCACATGCGAAGCTATATGGCTCTACAAGCTATTGGTGAGCTTGTTCAGACAGAGGATGGAGGCGACCGATGTTTATAATGATAATTAAAGTTGCATCAAGCTCTCTGAAAATCTGGTGTTTCATGTCAGGTCGAGACACATAGATACTCGATGCCATTTCATCAGAGATTATGTTCATCGTGGAGCAGTTCAACTACTGTATGTTCCCATAGATGAGCAGATTGTAGATATACTCATGAAAGCTCTAGGGAGAGCTAAGTTCGTCTATTTCAGAGAACATATGAGTATAGTGGAGAAACCCTTTCAGTAGCGGGGATAAAGCACTTTGGATTTCAGATGCAGCAACAACAACAGCATGAGATCAGTTACAATGCAGTGCCAGAGTTGACAGCAGTACAGTTGTACAGTGCAGTGTCAAAAACAACACAGATGCATTACTATCAGAGTTGTGCAGTAGTTGGTGGATAGCTAAGTTGCACGATACAGGGAAACGAGTACGAGTTTCCGAAATGGGAACGGGTACGAAATGTGGCCCCCCCAAATTTTGGAAACGGGGAAACGCAATATTATATATATATATATATATTAGGACATTTAAGAAATATGTGCAATCATAAAGCATACATGATACATTCTAATTTATTACATTATGATTAAATTGTCAATTGTCAATGCATAAACTATAAGTCTCTAAATTTACATCGCATTTACTCATGAATGATCACATAATGAAAATAGCAATATCCAAAATCAGCCACGAGGAATTTCTAATTTCTTATCTCGTGCTTGATTGGGAGTCTCCTCCTACATACTCGAATGACCTTAGTGCTCTTGATTAAATACAAGTTCCATACCCTAGTACCCTAGGTGCTCTTTGATTATTGGGAGTCTCCCCTGGGTAGAGGGCTTGGTTCTCTTGATTAAATACAAGTTCCATACCCTAGTACAAGACAAAATCCGATGGTAACATTGCGATCCCCCCAATCCTGAAATCCTGAAAAACAGATAAGTCTGTTGGATTTTGAGTGAGATATAAAATTCTACTTTCTCCATATGAAATCCAATAAGGGCGAAACCACTCTCAAACATCCTGAGTCATTTCATGGTAATGTTGAAAATTTAAGTAAAAGGATGAAAATGAAAGATAAAGGAGAATGTCACTTTTACTTTAAGAATTTAACATTACCATGAACTACATATCAACACTAGGGCCATAGGCTTGAACATTAGGCTGCCCCACTCAAAAAAATCCTCTTTTTTATAGCTTGAGAGAGGCATCTAGAAGCATCTAAAAGATATTTTAATCGCCCAATAAAAAGTTAAAAACGAAAAAATAAAAAATAAATAAAAGAAAACGTAAAGTGCTAACTGGAAACTCCATCGTACGGCCTGGAAACTCGTTTCCGGCCATACTAGCCACGTTACCCCAACGTGAAACGGGCCAGTACAGCCGGAACGAGTTTCTAGGCCATACGGTACGAGTTTCCTCATTTTCGTTTTGTTTCCGGCCGGAAACGGACCCCTGGGCAACGTTTTCCGCAACTTAGGTGGACAGTGACAGTTTATCACAGATGTCACTTATCAGCGATGTGTATGGAGGATGTTATGGAGACAGGGTGAGAAGTTAGAACACCTTCCTCGCTAAAAGGGATTGTTAGTTTTTGTAGCATCAAATGGTGTTCTAGTCTCGACTTTAATCAGAGAGGCTAAGAAACACTAGGACTCCAAAAGCTAGAAATCATTTCTGGAAAATCCACCTAGAAACAACTCAATTAAGTTAATTAATCAGTAATAAAAAATTTCCTAGGTCTAACTTAGGAAAAATGACTAATTAACAACAATTAATTGAGAAATGTGAGATTTCTCTAGAAACTCAGACAGATCAACTCAGAAATGATCTCAGCCATCAAAAAGGATTTAATCGTGGTCGTTGGCGATCCAGCAGGAGATTATAAGAGGAGGTCAATGGGGTTGATGGAGAACACACCTACGGTCGAGCTCCTTGGCAGAGATCAAGTTTCCTAGTTGTAGTGATTCAGCAAAGGAGAGTTTGAGCCAAAGAAGGGGCACAAAAACAGTGAGGAGTAGAGACAGTGAGTTCGGAGGAGGTTATCCAGTTTCAGAGAGGCAGCTGCAAGTGACAAGAATATTCCACAATGAGGCTATGCAAGCCCTGCGGAGAAGCTTCAGCAAAGCAGTTCGATTTAGCTGGAGAGGAGGTCGATTCAGCTTCCATAGGTCGGGAAAGTCATCCATAGGTCCAGATAGTCACTTCTAGCAGCAGAGATAGGTAGGATGCTTGATCAGAGAGGGTTTCCAGCCACACATGTGAGGGTTTGCGCAAGGGTTGGACAGCCATTTTTCAGAGGGAGCCAAGTGTCGGGATTGCTTGCGGAGTGAGCGAAATTTTCTCTCAAATTATGTCAAATTTTGTTGATTGGTTAGCCAGCTAGGCATCCAGAGATTGTACTCAAAAAAAATTCACTATTGCATAATAATAAAACCTTCATCTGTTGCACTGGTTTTCCCACAATGGGTTTTTTCAGGGACAATTGTCCAAAAATAACAGTGTCATATTTTTTTGTGTGTGTGTTCCATATTTCTCAGTTTCCAACATTTTATTTTTCGTAGCGTTTTTATGGTGAAAATTGCAGTTGCGATTTTATTCGTTATTTGTCGTAGAAAATAAATTGCTTAATAATTAATGAGTTAAAAGAATAATTTCCAATTGTTGCAATATTTAAAATTTTCATAGAAGAAGCAGGTCGAGGACCTTAGGAACTATTTGAGGGCTACAGAGGGCCATAGGCAGAAGGACTAAGGTTTGTTAGGTCTAGTTGGAGGGGCCACAAGGGCTTCAAGAAGTTAGTCAAGGCCTAAAGGAGCTAGCAGAGAAAGCTACAGGGAGGTTGAAGACGTTGGCTACAAGGGACAATAGGTCAGCTATGAAAGAAAACAAGGACAGCAAGAGAACCTTGGGCTAAAGGAGCATGCCCGGGTCAATAGTTTGTTGATTGATGAATTGAGATGGGATGGTAAAAGCCCTACTGAGCTATAGCAAGTTGTTTAGAGTGTTGTACGTGAATTTATGTTGGGCAGATGAGAGCCTAAATGAATTGACCTTAGCCCAAGGCTATTGGTCAAAGGATAGAATTGTATTATAGCATTGTACTGGGGTTTGTAAAAGGCCATGATCCTTGGTACAGGGACCCTAAGGTTTTCTTATTAAAGGACTAATAAGGAACATGTTTTGGGCCATAAATATTGTGTACTGATATAGATCTCATTGTTGTTACATTCCATTGTGCAAAGTTGTTTAAAGTTGTTTAAGTTGGGCATCTCTAGTGTGTTTATGTCCATAGCTAAGGCATAGATCAGACCTACAATTCATAGATTTCCAACACACAACAATTTTTCAAGGAAACACCTTCCTAGCTTTCATAGAAAGAGTATCTTCATGCAACTTGTATGTCTATCTATCGTAACTTTGGTGTGTATTTGAAGTAATATAAGTTTCATTTTGAATATAAAGAGAGAAAGATATAGATATATAAGCAATTGTCTTCCATTAAATGCATAAACACTCATTCATTAAAGAATATTCGACTCAAATCTCTAAGTGAGTTGCCATGTTTTTCTACTTTTTTGTTTTGTCCAGGTTAGTCATAGATCATAAGATCAATGTTACATTTATCGTTATCGGTAATTTATCATCGGGGCTCCAAAATTTAAGTTATCAGCAATATCAGGGAAAATATCAGAAATTATTGGGAAATTTAAAAAAAAAAAATACAAAAATAATCATTTTTTTCAAATTTTTAATTTCTAAAACAACATCAACATCAAACAAACACATTTCTACATTAATGTGAAAAGAAAATCGATATATAAGATGTATAAGATGTCAAGGAATACATCAAACATCGATATTGACATATGATATTTGTCCTGAGTCATAAGATCTAATAGAATGATACAAAACCATATCAATGCAAAAATATATGCATGTCATAAGATGAATCATGGCAATTAAAACAACAAATTTCCTTGTTTCCTCCTCATCAAGCTCACCCTCTAAGCATTAAAATAAGATAGAAAAAGCTTAACATCCTAATCAATGATTTTACTTGAGTGAAGTGTACATTTTTACTAGGGTCAAGAGGAGCTCAATTATCAATGCTACCAATATCGAGATACATAAAGGGCTTGGTGATCTTGATTAAATGTTAGTTCTATTGAAAATTGTAACTAGCTTCAGTCTTCATTATGATATAATTGTAATCATGACATTGTATATTCTTTGTAAAGAAAGAAAATTATATTTTATTTTGGAGAATGGATTTTATACTCAAGTTTGAGTCAAAAGCATGTTCTTCGTGCTTTTAGGGATTCTAGGTCTTTCTAGGATAAAAAATAATATTAGTCATCTGTCATAGTCCCAATTGGACTCATTGTAATGAAGAAAAACATTTATTTTATCAAGAGAGAGCCATGGATAAGCCCAAGACCAAGTCAACCCAAGAGCAAGATCAAGTCGGCCTAAAGGAGGGCTATTCGACCCTCAAGAAAGGCTACATAAAGAAGTGCAATTCTACTCATTTGGACACACAAGACAAGCAATTTCGATCTGCAATAGAAGGAGAAGAAGAGTAGTTGGGAAGTCGAAAAAGAGGAACAAAAGTCGAAGGTTGCCTAAGAAGTCTTTCTCTTTTGTCTCGCTCGGGTTTGTGAAGATGCCAATTGCAGGAGGTCGATTTTTTGTTGCAGTTGCAGGGGCGCAAATTTGCAGGGCCAAAATTCTGTTGCAAGGGCCTATGTTGCAGTAGCAATGTAGCAATATCTAAGGTTTGGAAGTTGTCTTGAAGAAGATCTTGCTGGGGGTTGGCTCGGGGCTTGGAGGGTTTGTTGGCTTGTGTCTTTGGGTCTTGGAAGTCTCTTTTGTAAGCAGATTCTAAAGAAGAAGAGAAGCATTTTATGAATTTTCCCCTTGGAAGGATTTTTCCCTTGGCTTGGAGCTTATATCTTGTGTACTTTGTCTCTTTGTGATCTTCTTGTTTTGGCAATTGCTTGATGAAGAGAAATAAAGAAGTAATAAAAGAACATCTAACATCACAAGTAATTATCAAGCTAAGGAAAGTAAGTTATAATCATCAAGTCTCCATATTTTCCAACAAGTTCTATATCCTCGTACGTCACAAAAATGTTATAGAAATGTTGCAATCCCATCAATCCTAAAAATTCTAAAAATTGTCAAGTCTATTGGATTTTGAATGGAATCTAAAATTCTACATTCTCCATATGAAATCCAGTGAGGTCAAAACCACTCTCAAACATCCTGAGTCAATTAATGGTAATGTTAAAAATTTAAGTAAAGGGATGAAAATGAAAGATAAATGAAAATGTCACTTTTACTTTAAGAATTTAATAGTACCATTAACTACGAACCACAGGAAATGAAAACAATAGATTTCCCCTTGTTTGCTTGATAAAAATAGTCAGAGTATCCTCACAGCTCAATCCCCTAACTCACTTTTAAAAAATTAGGGTCAAAACAAAGAAAAAATTTGATAATAAGTAGAAATTGACAAAAACAGGGCAATAATTTCAAAATTATCGCTATAATTACCTAAATTGTCGCAATAAATTGAAACTATCGAAAGGCCAAATTATCACAATAATTACTGCCAATATTATCGCCAAGGTTGGTTTTGGCGATATTATCGCGATAATTCCAATAATATCACAATAAGTGCAACACTGCATAAGATTATACTTTGGATTCTAATAGACTTAAAATTAGCTACTGCATATTTTTAATGCAATAACACAACAGAACATGACAGATATTTAATTACTTCTAAATTCTAGATGATCCAAAGATTCAACCATCCTGACTTCATTGAACTGTCATACAATGTAGTCATTACAAATGGTAGAATTAGACTTCAGCATCTTTCACTAATAAAGCACTCATTGTCAATAATATCGTAACTTGAGCTCTCATACCTCATTATCCTTCAATTTTCCTTCCCTCTTTATGAAGCCACCACTGCAGTTGAGTCATCAAAACTAGTAAGTGCCCACTTGTGTAACCATAGTGCAAAGTTCTGATCTACATTTACCCTCTCATAAGATAACAAAAAATAAATATTCTATATTGAGTATAGCATAAACAAACCTTGTCCTCCCAGCAGCTGAGAATCGTTCTTGATAATTGACAGTTAATGGAAAAAAGTCAGATGGCTCGCTCGGAACATTTGCCATACAAACTGATGTATAAATAATCTGTAGAAAAGTCAATCCATTCAATACATGATCATGGTTCAATTTTAATGAAATCAGGGCACATCATTCAACTTCATTCTGACAACATTATATTTGACTTTGTGTCCACTTCTGAAGTAGAAATATATTTTAGTAAAGAGAATTGTTCTCAAGGCCAGCTATTAAGATTTATCATAAAAATCAATGGTTAAGACTAGCTAATGTTATAACTTCTGTTTATTTCAGTAGGAATTTTTAATGTTGCTTCAAGAGATGCCTGAGATAAGATAAGAAATTAACAATTTTCCCTCGAGGATTGGTCATATGCTTCCATTTCCATAAAGCTTTGCATTAAAAATAACTAAAAGAGCAACAAATCTATTTAGATTTTAAAGATATCCTTGACTAGCCAATGGGGCCATGGTTCACTGGTTAGGTTGACAAAGAAATAAGATGTCCACCAGGTTCCCATTCTCCTCGGGGTCTACCCCACACGTTTGGCATGACATTCTTGACAGTGTTCCTTGGGGAATGTATAGGATAGTAGCATTGCAGGAGACCAGTAGCCACCTGCAGCCCATGAGGAGTATAAAAATGTTTGGTACCAAAGATCTGTGATTCAAAAAGAACTACAGCATTGGAATATAATCTTGATATAGTCTTGTACAAGGGTTCTTTCCTAACCAAATCAGCCAAAGGCATTGAAAGGCTATAATGATAGAAAAAAATGCATTCTGTGAGAGTCAAAAGAAGATTAAGAGACAATTAAAAAGCAACAATTCGACCCACCTTGAAATTCTACTGAACCTTCCTCAATGTTGCCTCTTAATCTGTTAAATAAGAAGCATTGCATAAGATCTTGTTTTCCCTTGGAAAATACATCCCTGGGAAACTCTCAGGTACTTCCCCTCATTCAGAGGATGGTACCCAGTGTAAAACAGGCAACATAGACATAGTGCACCTGACACAGCAGGGACATTGAATGAGGCAAACAATATCAAGAACATCTCAGTGGCAGCCATCCCTGGGACTTAACCCTGAGACCTCCTGCTTGTAATTCACAGCACTCAACCACTCAAGCTAACCCACTGGACTATGCATTGCATAAGATCTACTTGTTTTACAGTAATTTTGATTTTATTCATCAGTGATGTTAAATAATTAATCAATGCATTAATCATTAGTGTATCTTGATCTTCCTGTTCTGGAAAGACAACTGCATCTATATCCTTTTGTGCTTATTGTGTAAACATTATTTTCATTACTAAAGTTGAATCAACTATAATAAGAAGGAAGAGTTTTCTATAACCTAAAGATAATTCAGTTTATTTATAGACTGTGGAGCGACATCAGATGTCATACAAGTAGATGCTACAAATAGATATGTTTCATAAATTGTCACCTTTTTCCACTATTTTAAAAGCTCACCATGCAAAAGTAGAATGATGAACAAAGTAGATTCTAGATATTCAGCTTAGCTTTTCTGGGGACTAAAGAAACACAAGTCAAAGACAATGGTCAGAATCTGGATAATATTGATTATATAAAGTTGTGTGCATGACACTGTTACAAAGGAAAGCTGCACATCAAAAAGAATCCTTAGAGTCCATAATGATCACTCAATACCATAAAGGAAAAATGTCACATTTGAATTTTTGGTTGTTTAACCTGCTAATCCTTAGAGTCCAGAATGATCACTCAATACCATAAAGGAAAAATGTCACATTTGAAATTTTGGTTGTTTAATCTGCTGCTGTCCCAAAATGCTACAACTAATAGAATGCTGTTGAAGAAATAGGAATTTCTAACCTAAATTGCCTACTCCCATTCCCTCTAAACTCTACATAATGTAACAGCTGCTACCTTTAGTGACCGATGCTGTTTGGGTGGGTTCCTGCCTATTTCCCCTCCAGGATAACTACCTTAGAGACACACTGCCAAGTGTGATGTTGCTGCATGTACAAAGTTCCTTTTACAGTTCCTCAGATCCAGTCCTACTTTTCTCCTCCACTCCATCATTTCTTGCCTCCCGGACACTTTGTTTCATATGTGCTAGTAGACACTATCCCATGGTCATTTCTTCAAATTATTATAATTCCATGTGTTGTTTCCTAGCTTAGAGCAACGTTGATGATTCTGACTTATATGTAAAGTGTGTTGCAATAAAGATATGAAACATTATTACCTATATCTAAGTAAAAGTATTACCTTCATGACTTGTCTAACCATGGGGGAGCATAATTGTTCTCAGAAAAATGTGTATTGGACTCAGCCACTAGGTGTTACTAGATATCAAGGTTGGTAGTGTAATCATACCACCTCCATAATTAACCTTTTCCATAATTTCCCTTACATCTCCATTTCGTTCATACAAAATTTACATTCCCCAATTTATGGATAACTTATCAAATGTCACTAAATGGAGTCAAAATGAAGAATTTAGGAAAGAAGAAAATCATGCAAACCCCTATCAAATTGAGCCAAAATAAAAAGGTTGAGAGTTAAATAGCATAGAAAGGGAAATAAAAGAAGTCTCACCACTTCAATTAAAGGCCCATCGGCCCTGTTACCCACCAAAATTGGTAAAACCCTATAGGAGAAAACTTTTCTCGTATTCTTCATACCCAGTCAGGCAGCCAACAGCGCCTGACATCCACCACTAGTTGATGACCTGCCATTTTATCTCTGCCCCCTGCATTAGCCATATGCTTCTCACCTATCTTGCAAGAGCACATGAATGAAGGTAGGCTTCCGATCAAAAGGTACTTTATTCATTTTGCAATTGGGTGATTATGCTTGTTTGTTTTTGGGCATTTGATATGGATTATGGGGTGACCTAGAAGAAAGAGAGGCTTTGACCATGATCTTGTTCCCTCACCTTAAATGGGGGGTTAACCTTCAATCCTAGTCTAGTAGGACCTCTCGTAATGGCCCAATGGTTGTAGGAGAGGCACTACTTGCGAAACCTTGATTGAGGTGGTTGTAGTCCAATCTATCCCCATTCCATACATACTACTTTCCATCATACATCGCAAGCCCCTATCTCACATCCATTCTTTGGGTTCAACTAACCATTGGTTCCATGCTTTATGTTCAACTGACCATTGGTTCTCTAGGATTTGGCACCCATACATCCTCATACCTGGGTAGGGCCCGAAAATTTGCCCTGGGAGGTTGACGCAGTTAAAAGAACAAGAAAGAGCATATAAAGTCCACAAGCTAAATAACAAAAAGAATATCAAAATGCAAAAGATGGTTGGGACATACAAATTAGCACGTGGGCAAATGCCTAGCATGAGCTCTACCTCACTCATTATGGCCATTGTTGTACCTCCGAAGATAATTCTAGGTTAGGAATTATGCCAGAGCATTTAAAATATTTTGTTAGTTTTTAAAATGTTTGGATGACCAATGTTCTAAACTAATTCAAACAGGTGTTGAATCTTAATTAATCATCATATAATAAAAGGGTTGGTTCTCCACCTCTTGACAGCAATTTGATTTAAAATAAATGTGTAAGGCAGAAATCAAAGAATCTATGGTCTATCAAATATTCAAACAGAATATTTAATTAACCATATGGAAAAGATGCATGTAACCAATGTTTACAGCCCAACAAAAATATATTTAAACTGATGAAGAAGTGACAAGTTAAAGACGTAGAGGAGTTATCTCAGAGAAACAATCTGATAAACTAATCTCTTTAATATATTATAACTTCGCAGGGGATTTTAGACAAGTTGACACTCAACCTTATCTTACCCAGATTTCTCCATTCAAAATTAAATTAAATATATGCAGAAATTTACAATATGAAATTAAATAACAACGAATAACTCACAAGAACACAAGTTGCTTTGAGACAAATTCAGAATCCTTTCATTAATATCAGAAAAACTTCAGATGAATACAATTTTGCATGATAGCTTATCCCAAGGGTACAACACTCTGTACTTTGATCCATGAAGTATTTATACAACTTTCCACAAAATATCTTGATTTGAATATCAAGATTTCTTTATAAAATATCTAAAATTGTTTACAAAAATAGTTCAAGAATATAGGAAAATTAAACTACTCATACTTTCAGGGACTGATTTCGAGGATTTTGGTGATGACTCGGACTGAAAAGGTTGCTGCTTTGTTGATGAAGATCAAAATCTGTTTAATCAAGAAGCTGACATAATTTATCCCATCTTTCTTCATCTAGAATGGAATATTTAATTAACTTTCTATATGTTTCATCCACTTTGGTATATTTCTAGAAACTGGGCTTGACTATAAAGAGATGTTTTATTTCATGCTTGATTAATAAGTCAAACTTTAAGCCTTCCATGAAAGCCTTCCCTGTAATTGTTCCTTTTATGGTGGAAAACTTGGAACTATATGTTGCTATAGGATATAATTTATGTTGATAATCTTCTCGCTGAACTAATTTGTCTCCTATCCCCTTTAAACCTAGAAGTCCTTTTTGATGGAGTATATTAAACTTTTTGTGGAATTTTTGAATGCTGGCCTCCAGATTATGACACTTATTCTCTAACTGTAGCATTAAATTTCTTTTAGTAAGAACTCTTCTTACTTCAAGAATGGTCTCAGTTCTATCTGCAATCTCATATTCTTCTAGTTCTTCTCTTGCCTTTGAATTTAAAATTCTTATCAAAGCAGTAGCTTCTCCTAATTTCTGACCCAAATCTTCCTTTACATCTTCTATGACCTTCTTTGATTTCTGCACTAACTCTTCTTGCTCGAAAATAATTTCAAGAAGACCAAATTTCATTCATGGCTTCATTAATCTCTACCTGTATATTCTCCTTTGCCTGTGCAATTGTATGTGCCATAGCATATTCATTCTCTAGAAATTCTATCGAGTTAATCTGTGAGTTTTCTGAAGCTCTGACAAATAAACATTATCAATTTTCAATTTTTGTTCTTGGAGATTATTAAGTTGAGCTTTCAGTTTTTCAATCTCCTGCCCTCTGATAGATAAATTTTCCATAGCTCTGATTAATTCAGTTGTTGTATCTGTCGATTGTGTCTCCACTGTTGTAGTAGCTGCTGAAGTAGAAGCCCCTGCTGTTGATGTACCTGTGATTGGAACTGCTGTTAGAGAAATGACTACTGTTTGAGTTGATTGTTGCTCTCTCTTTTAGTAGTTTTTCTATTTTGGTCTCCATTTTTTGAATTTGTGCATTTTGTTCAATGATGATTTTGAACATATCTTCTTTCTCCTTTTCTGGTTCAGTAACTTCCTTTGTTTGTGGATCTCCAGTAGATGGAAGTTTGAGTTGCTTCGTTAAGGCTGCAATATCAGCATTTTTTCTTCTAATTATCTCCTCAACAGCTTTTACATTACTGGGATCATATCCCAGTTTAATCACCAAATCCTCTAAAGACTTTATTTTGGTGTCTTTAGCCAAAGTAGATATTTTTATAATTTTAATTGAGATTGGATATTATTTACTGAAGCTTGGAGTCTAGATGTTGTCATTGTTGAATTTGTCAGAGTAGAATATAGCATTTCACTTGTGATGATGATGATGGTGGTTAACGTCCACTGAGACCAAACATTGGTCTATCGGACCTAAAGAAACAAATTATTTATTTTGATTTAAGCTTTTATTCCTATGTTCAAAAAGCTTGGAGAGAAGCCTCCCAAGCTCACTATAATTTTGACATTGTAAAAGGCTAAGAAGGTCACTATTGTAACAAAGATTGTGAAACTGAGATCTAATGTGGTTGTACGCGGGGCACTCTAAGAGGAAGTGGTTTTCATCCTCGATGTTCCTATTCTCACATATATGGCAGATCTTTTCCATCCATGGCGTTTTAGGAATTGCCCAACGACCTGTTTCACTATGGAGCTCATGAAAATTCGTTCTAATCTTTGCTATATTAATTTTCTTCTTTGAGCTAGTTAAAATAGAGAGATACTTTTGATCTTCTAGGGTGGGGTTGATGACCTTCTTATAATAACTTAATTTTCTTTTAGCCGCTAAATCTTTCTCACACCACATTTTTTCTTTGAACTTAGAAGTAACAATATCTTTAATGTTATTTATGTTTTGCAATGCATCATTCTCATTGATCTCCCAATAGTTTAACCAGGCTCTTGTGTCTTTATGCCACCCCCGATTGAGCCTTAGGTGGTTTTGGCTGGAATTTAAAGCTAGTTTAGGAAGTCTATGATCGTCTATGTATTAGTTATGTATTAACAAAATATGGTCTTAATAGACTAACTTAATATATTTATGTGTTAATTATAAAATGATTTTATATTAAAACTTTATCGTTTATAATTTATACATGAAAATTTAAACCTGTTACTTAATAATTAAATCTAAGACTTATCATTATTAATAAATAATTTTAGATTAAATTAATTAAATATTAATACTTTTGTTTACAACATTAATCAATTTTACAATATGAGATCTTAATTTATAGTTGAGGCTTCTGTGATCCATTCAATTATGAGAAGATTCAGCGAAAATTTACATCCATGATACTTTGTCGAAACGTGTTTCAAACCTACAAGTTTGTGGTTCGAGAACCACACTTATGATTCCGAACAACGATGTTGACAAATATATATTGATCATGATTTTTAGCTAAAAATGCTCACAACAATTTAATTTTATGAACTAAGATAAATTATTTAATCTTTATTTTTATTATAATTTAATTTGAATGTAATTTATTATTTAATTTCCAATCTAAGCAAAAAAAAATCTTAACTTTACAATTCTTTACCATCTTATATTAAATATATTAAAATTACGTTAAATTTTACCATCTTATATTAAATATATTAAAATTACGTTAAATTTTAGCATTTCAACGGTAATAATATTTATATATTGGTTGTCATATATTAATCACATGAGAAATGTGTTAAAAAGACATAAAAAAAGGATCTTAGCCATGCATTCTCTATTATTCGTTGAACCATGGATCTTAGCCATTCATTAAAAATCCACACATTCCCTTCCTATCAGTTTTTCTATATATAGGCCTATATATATTAACTTTAGGTGGATATCAGTTTTTCTATGGCACTTTCATGGCTAATAAAAGCAATTGACGGTGGAAACTTCAATAATTTATCCATCCCGCTGTGAAAATTTTAACTGAAATAGCGGTGTTGATTAATAAAATACATTTTTTTTGATTTGTCATGCGTTTTTTATGAGCAATGAGGAAATCTTAAACATCTAAAACCCTAATCCTAAGAGATGAAAAACCAAAGACTTATGGGCCCCATTGGGGTTAGTTGGTACAACAACTTCTCAGGGTTATAACTTTTGCATGCAATATCCATTTGGCGTGCTTGGTAACTCGTTTGAAAGGTCTAATCGAGAATTACACATTTTGAACTGATCCAGGTTGCCAATGGCTATAGGCTAGGTCCCTTCTATGTAAAAAAAAAACATCATTTATGGCCTCAAAATAACACTGGAAGTTTAGGACTCGAAAAACTATACATAAAAAACTACCAAGATGGAGAATTATGCTTTGAGCCAGTGGAGTAGGTGGGTGGCCATCAATATCCACCTAAATAAGCTTTTTTTGAGAGAATGAGGGTTTCTAAGCTTTTACAATGACAAGGAAATCAATATCACCACACAATGTATATGACCTTGCACGACGTATATCACCAAGAGAGGATTATGCTTACCCCAATTTTATTAAGCTCAACTAACCAATTAGGTTATTGTATTTGGCATAATCTCAAACGAAAATATTCTTATTGGCATTATACTTCACATTAATCTTAATATATGAAAAAAAACATAACGCAATGATAGAGTACAATGAAGAAATGATTCATTTCTACCTAAAGGATATTAAGAGGTCAAATTGAGTACTTCTATCACAATCTTTCACATCTCTCCTAATCATAATGCCTTTGAACCTAAAAGATTTATTGTAAAGGAAATATTGATAGGTGCATAGATTGACAAACAATTATTTTCCCTCAAAATATCCAAGAGATCAGAGATCCAAGGGATGGTGAATTACAACTTGAAGTAGCTTGTGTTTCGAGGTCTACAAATAAAAATCAATATACATAAACCACTTCTTCAACAAATGCATGACCATGTATTAGATTGAAGAGAAGAGTGGAAGTGTGAACCCTTGAACCCATGTTATTTTATTACAATGGTGTAACATGAAGTAGCTTGTGTTTCAAGGTCTACAAATAAAAATCAATATACATAAACCACTTCTTCAACAAATGCATGACCATGTATTAGATTCAAGAGAAGAGTGGAAGTGGGAACCCTTGAACCCATTTTATTTTATTACAATGGTGTATCCTTATTTGAGGACGCCAATACACTTTTTAGCTTACTAAAAATGGGATTAGAAAACATAAACCATTGGTATATAGTAAATTTTATTGTTTTATTTAAAATTAGATAAACATATTGGGTCAGAGGTTCTCTTAAAGGATTTTGGGACACAATTTTCAATATATAATGAAATTAGAGTTACTTTTCAATATTTAATGGATGCATGTGCTTTTTAATAGGTTTATTGCGTGAACCCTCATGAATTAGGAGCATAATCCTTAGGCCTAGAAAGAACACATTGTTGATTAAAGACCAAAATAATCTTAGTTATTACAATTTAATGGAAAGCAAGTTATTACCTAAAAAAAGAATAAATGAAATTATCTTGATATGTTCTATATGCTTATATAGATCATATTTTGCACATAGACTATTTTATTTGTAAGTTATTAATTATCCATGAATATATCAGTGAATAATCACTAAATTAGTTGAGAGGTGTTAGTTACATGCATTAATGACTCACCATTACTTTAATCCAAGGGTGTTAGTGTAAAGAGGTATTTGTGTCTTAAAATCAACTTCAAGACACATAAATTTTAGTTATATTTAACTCGGCAATGGGTATTTCTCTAGGAATGCATCTGAAAAAGGGTACTATAGAGTATTACAAATGAGAAAATTGTATTAAATAGACCACGCTTACTTGTAATAAGCTCATCCTCTTATTAAAAGAAAATGTACTATTCTTGTGAGTATTATTTTCATATAAATGTCTTTCTCCATATTTTAGGAATTGTATATGCATTTCGATTGGTGAATCAATGGTTAGAAAAAAACCTAATGGTAATGTGATTTGTACTTCATCAACCTTTCTAGATACAGCTCACTTCTAATTTTTGATTGACAACTTTGAACTAGTCCAATTGATTACAAATGTCTTGTTAGTTCAAAGTTTTGTATTTGTTTTGGAATAAACAAATTTTATGTAATATGACCATTATTAAAGGGTGTTGATATAATGGTCCCTGCGAGTACTTATGCATACATTAGATGTATAATCTTTGTAATAATATAATTATGATTTATTTTAAACAGTTATGAAAAAAATTAGGTTTTCAAGGCTTACATAATTATTGCTCTATCTTATGTCCACATGGGGTAGCTCAAGCGGCAATGGCCATGGAAATGAAGTCTCACCGAACCGGAAGTCTTGGGTTCAAATCTTGGGCTACCCTTCCCCCGTTGAGGGGTACTTAATGGACATGTAAATCGGAGAGTCCCACCCCAGCCTAATTACTGGTCCACATGGGGTAGCTCAAGTGGCAAGGGCCGTGGAAATGAAGTCTCACCGAACCGGAAGTCTTGGGTTCAAATCTTGGGCTACCCCTCCCCCGTAGAGGGGTACATAATGGACATGTAAATCGGAGAATCCTGCCCTAGCGTACAAAAAAAAATATTAATCTTGGTATATTGTATTAATCTTTAATATCTATTAAATATAATATATGTTAGTACAGTTTTTATTATGATGCTATAAAATAGAATTCTTATTAATAAATTTTGGTATTTTATGAATAGTATTATTAGTGTTTTGTATTAAGATTAAAATTATTTAAATGTATTGATATTAATAATTATTATTATTATATTAAAACTGATATTAAAATAATATTAAGAATCATAGTTAATAATTAATAATTAATAAATAATTAGCGTTAATGATTTATAATTAATATCAAATAAAAATTAGTATTGATAATAAAATAAATTAGTAAATTTTAATTTAATTAATATTTATATATATATTATATATATAGTATATATATATATAATATATTATATATATATATATATATATTATAATTATATATCTATAATATATATATTATATATATATATTTATATAGTTAATGTATAGTAATAGTTATTATCATAATTACTATTGTGAATGATTAATTATGTACTAATTACTATTATCATTATTATAAATTATTAAAGCTACGTTACTAACTTATTAAGATTAGAAAGGGGGTGCTAAAACTAAGAAGTGTTGGTGACCTTAATATCTCTGATTAGGGGAAGCGAGCTTCCACTAATCTCCATACCATTGTCTCTGTTGAGATTATGAGGGTGTTTGATAATTTCAAGAGTTTCTCTGATCTTTCGCCTATGATGTTGTTCTTCCCTAGCGATAATTGAAGCGCTTTCCAAATAGACATGGTGCTTAGTTTTTGAGGAGTGTTCTGCCAGGGCCGAAGTACGAGATCTTTAATTTTTAATATCAGCTCCATGTTCCTTGAGTCTAGTCTACAAGGAGCGACCTTTTTCACTAGTGTAGCTTTCTCCACATGAGCAATCTATTTTATAGACTCCTTTAAGTTGATGTTTATCAATACTATCCTTGACAAATCTCATACCTTGCCTAATAGTTCCAGGGGCTGAGAATTGTGTGCTTATGTTTTTCTTCCTTAGGATTTTACCAATCTTATCTGTAACTCCATGAATATAAGGTAGAAAAACCCTACCACACTGAGGCTAATCACGGGCCTTAGGTTCATGATATAACATCCTTTTCTCGGCTTTCTTTATTGCTCTTTTAATCTCATTTTCTTTGTAGCCTAAACTCTTAAAGGTTGAGACTAAATACTTCTTTTCTTCATTTAGATTATCAGCGTCACAAATTCGAAGGGCCCTGATAGCAAGAGTGTTTAGAACACCAAATTTTTGGGCTAGGTGATGGTGGGACTCAGCATGGAGGTAGTTTTCCGTATGGGTTGACTTTCTAAAAACCTTATGCCCAAGGGAGCCATCATCTTTCCTGATGATGAGAACGTTTAAAAATGGGATGCTCATGTTTTCTTCAAGTTCCATAGTAAATTTTATTTCTGAAGAGATGGAATTTAGGTGAATAAAAAACTTGTCAAGCTGTGTTTTACCATGTGTCCATTTTATATTGGTATCATCGACGAATCGCTTCCACCATGCTGGCTTTAAAGGGTAAGATTCCAGGGCCTTCTTTTCAAAGTATTCCATGTATAAGTTGGCCACGATTGGCAAAAGGGGGGACCCATTGCCACTCCAGATGTCTACTCATAATATATTCCTTGGAAGGTGAAAACAATTGATCGCAAGCAGATTTCGGTCAATATTGCAGCTCCTGGATCAGTAACATCTTTTATAACCTAAATGGCTTCATCAAGAGGAATCTTAGTGAATAAGGACACTACGTCAAAGCTAACAAGGATGTCATCACGTTCTATCTTCTCATTCTTAATAAGATTCACAAAGTCATGGGAGTCTTTGATGAAAGAATCGGTATTTCTGACAAGGGGCTTAAGGATTTTTGCAAGGTTAGGGCTTCTTTGGATTATGTTGGATGCTCAGCACTCTTTGCACACCTAAAACTAGCTGGCATCATCAGCAAGGATCTCTGGTCCATTATTGATGCCAGGGCCGCTCTGAAAGCCATTAATGAACGACACATTATTGAAAAACGACAGCGGAAGAAATTGTCCAATTTATTATACAAATCACATTATAAAGTTGAAAAGTTGAACATTGTCATCGAAGGTTCAACAGACTCAGAGGGATCAAATGCAATGGATAACATTCTGAGTTGAAATCCATCAGACAACACGCACAACACAGGAGGCAATAACAACAATGGTTTAGACAGCAATGATAACGTGGTCGATCACATTAATCAGAAAAGACATGCGCAGAACGGAAGTGGCTTTGGCAGCGAAATAAACAGTGAATACATCAATGAGCTCACGCAGGATCAGGACAATGGTAATATACCAGATTTGGTGGACAGGAACGCAGTTGATTACATCAATGAACCAATGCAGGATCAAGGAAGAGGTTATACGCAAGACAATGGTAATATACCTGATTCGTTAGACAGCAATACGCAGAACGCAGGTGAACCGACGCAGAATCAGGAAATAGGTTATAGGAAAAATGATGTAGTGGACGGGAACAATGAACTTTCGCATAACAATAAACTTTTGCATTACCAAAACATGAATATGCATAACCAGAACATTAATCAGTACACACAGAACGTTTTTGACAGGAATTATATCAATAACGCTACGCATAAGCATAACTTAATCAAATGTGATATAAATAACTCGGCGTCCAGCATGAATGGGTATACGGTGATGGGAAAATTTCTTAACATTGATGGTGGTGATAATAGTGGCACCATCAATAATTCAAACAGCGAAAAAATTGGCAACAGCAATATTGGCCACAGCAATCAATTGCTAGACGAATATAATACGCATATGGACAATAACATTGATATAACAGAATTAGCAAGGGTTTAGAGAATGTTGGAAGGTCTTCAGTTAACACTTCCGAAACAAAATTAAAAAGGAAAGTATGTCCTCCCAAGAATTAGATCTTTTAGTCATTAACATCCTCAGCAAAGGTCTGGGATTTGCAGTTGCTCCAAAAAACCTTCCCATTGAAAAAATGATATGTAGCATAGAGGATGGGATCAACAACCTCCCTTTGGAAGATAAAGAAACATTAATACAAGAGTTCTCCCTCATTTTGAGGAAGGCCAAAGCTCCCAAAAGTAATCTAAGTAAAGAAGAACAAAGAGCCTTCAAATCCCTACGAAACAATGATAAAATTGTGGTTCTTAAGGCAGATAAGGGAGGAGCAGTGGTGATCTTCGATAAAGAAGACTATGTATGCAAAATGAATGAACACCTCAGGTGTGGTAGCTATAAGAAACTAAGCAATAATCCCATCCCCAAGATTATGAAAGAAGTGAAAAAGATAATTTTGGAGTCCAACCTTCAAGATAAATTAAAAAAGAAATTGATCCCCTCTTGTGAAACCATCCCAAGAATTTATGGGTTACCCAAAATCCATAAAGAAGGAGTTCCTCTTAGACCAATTTTCAATACCATTGGATCCCCAACCTATGAGCTCGCTAAGTATGTTGCAAAAATCCTTAAGCCCCTTGTCGGAAATACTGATTCTTTCATCAAAGACTCCCACGACTTTGTGAATCTTATTAAGAATGAGAAGATAGAACGTGATGACATCCTTGTTAGCTTTGACGTAGTGTCCTTATTCACCAAGATTCCTCTTGATGAAGCCATTCAGGTTATAAAATATGTTATTGATCTAGGAACTGCAAGATTGACCGAAATCTGCTTGCGATCAACTGTTTTCACCTTCCAAGGAATATATTATGAGCAGACATTTGGAGTGGAAATGGGATCCCCCCTTTCGCCAATCATGGCCAACTTATACATGGAATACTTTGAAAAGAAGGCCCTGGAATCTTACCCTTTAAAGTCAGCATGGTGGAAGCGATTCGTCGATGATACCAATATAAAATGGACACATGGTAAAACAAAGCTTGACAAGTTTTTTATTCACCTAAATTCCATCTCTTCATAAATAAAATTTACTATGGAACTTGAAGAAAACATGAGCATCCCATTTTTAGAGGTTCTCATCATCAGGAAATATGATGGCTCCCTTGGGCATAAGGTTTTTAGAAAGTCAACCCATACGGAAAAATACCTCCACGCTGAGTCCCACCATCACCCAGCCCAAAAATTTGGTGTTCTAAACACTCTTGCTATTCAGGGCCCTTCAAATTTGTGATGTTGATCATCTAAATGAAGAAAAGAAGCATTTAGTCTCAAGCTTTAAGAGTTTAGGCTACAAAGAAAATGAGATTAAAAGAGCAATAAAGAAATCCGAGAAAAGGATGTTATCTCATGAACCTAGGGCCCGTGATCAGCCTTAGTGTGGTAGGTTTTTTCTACCTTATATTCGTGGAGTTACAGATAAGATTGCTAAAATCCTAAGGAAAAAAAACATAAGCACGAAATTCTTAGCCCCTGGAACTATTAGGCAAGGTATGAGATCTGTCAAGGATAGTATTGGATTTCAGAGATCTGTGGTGTGTGCTTTTCGAATCTTTGATCGGAGAATCTACAGTAAGAGAATTTTTATACCAACGTTTCGAATCCCAAATGGGATCCATCATCAGGGTTAAGAGAAAGATGATAAAAGAAGAGCAGGAAGGAAGAGATAAATACTCATGAGGGGAAGAATATTGAAGGAACAGCACAGGTCGGCTTGAAAGATTAATGAGATTTAAAATTAAACTTAAAATTAACTTTAATTTTTATAAATTAATATTATTTAATTAATACCCATAAAACATAGACAAACATATATATTAATATTAATATCTATAAACCTAATATATATATTAATATTAATATCATAAACCTAATATTTATATAACATTAAATTTATAAAACCTATAACTTACTAATATAAACCTAGAATCTATACTAATATCTATAAAACTTAATATATATCTAGTTTATATTATATATATTATTTTAATATTAATATATATAAACTTAATTATATAATAGTATTAGTATATTAATATCTATAAACTCAATATATATATAGTATTATTATTAATATAACTAATATTATAAATCCTAAATATCTATATAAATTAATATTTCTATAACCTAATGCCTAATATATTATTAAGACTTAATCTATAAAAACTTCATATTATATAACCTAATCTATTATATTAAAATCTATAAAACTTAATATATAAAATAGTATAAATAACTATACAACCTAATCTCTATTCTAATATCTATATCAGAATCTATATAAATTAATATTAATATAACCTAAATTATATATTAGATTCTATATTAAACTCTAAACTATAATAAAACCTACATTAGGGTCTAAATTATAATAAAACCTGAGATTGTAAAGGGAAAGGGAGGAAAAAACTGACCTGCTCGACCACTTACCTGGGGTTGGGTTGACGTTTCTTGATCTCACTAATCAGGGGAAGCCAGCTTCCGCTAATCTCCAAACCGCTATCTCTGTTTAGATTACAAGGATGCTTCAGGATTTCGAGGGCTTCTCTGATTTTCCGCTTCTGATGCTGCTCCTCTCTTGCGATAATTGATGCGTTTTCTAAGCAGATGTGGTGTTTAGTCTTCGAGGAGTGCTCTGCCAATGCTGAGGTACGAGATCTTCCATTCCTGATGTTAGCGCCATGTTCTTTAAATCTTGTCTGGAGGGAGCGACCAGTTTCACCTATGTAGCTTTTCCCACACGAACAGTCTATTTTGTAGACTCCTTTAAGCTGCTGCTTGTCAATATCATCCTTAACAGATTTTAAACTTTGTCTGGTGGTACCGGGAGCTGAGAATTGAGATATAATGTTTTTCTTTCTTAGGATTTTTGCCATTTTATCAGTGACTCCTTGGATATAAGGTAGAAAAACCTTACCACCTTGAGGTTGATCCTGCTCTTTAGGTATGGGAGATGACAACCTCCTTTCAACTTTCTTTATGGCTTTTTTAATCTCATGATCCTTGTAGCCTATATTTTTGAAAGTTGAAACTAAATGCCTCTTCTCTTCGTTTATATGCTCTGAGTCAGAAATTCGTAGAGCTCTAATGGCAAGAGTGTTCAGGACGCCAAGCTTTTGCGCTGGGTGATGGTGGGAGTCTGCATGAAGGTAACTCTCTGTGTGAGTTGACTTCCTGAAAACCTTATCGCCCAAAGAGCCATCCTCTTTTTTGATGATGAGAATGTCCAAGAAAGGAATGCTCAAACTTTCTTCAAGCTCCATAGTGAATTTTATATCAGGGGAGATGGAGTTAAGGTGATTGAAAAACCTGTCGAGTTCTGC